>NW_019280528.1:119457-158222 GCF_000648695.1 Onthophagus taurus
AAAATGTCATATTTATTTTAACACCTTTGATTATATATAATATGGATTGAGCTAACTGAATATATCTACTAACAAAAATGTGGCTCAAGGTGAATAGACGCAGATGGAAAGCGATAATGTGAAAGTGTAACAAAGATAGACATAAAACGGTACTAAACAGACGGGCGCATGCGCACAAAAGTGTCAAACCTCTTCCATTTGACGTTTATCGTTTTGTTGTGTCACAGCCAGTCACACCGTTATGTTTAAAAATGTATTGTTTCGTGTGCAAAGTTCGCGATAATACAGTTTCACATCACCTGTAAGTATTATAAATGTTACTTCTAATTGATAGTTTTTTATCTTATAAATTAACGCACGCCCATTATATGTCAGTACGCTTCTATGTCTATCTCGGTTCGATCACCTTGCGCGAGCTATCTCTCTCGTTGGCTCAATCCATATTATATATAATCAAAGGTATGTACGTACGCCCTGGTTTTTATTATGTTTTAAACAAATAAGTAATTAAATTCGTAACTACAGTCAGTTTACAATTGAGAGCACCCTCTATTGACAGCACAACTATTAACTTCAAAACAGAAGTTACCAAACCTAGGGGTAATACTAGACAGTAAATTAATCTGGTACTCCCGCATAGACAAGGTGAGGAAAAAGGCCATTATGGCTAACCAGATCTGCCACAAGCTCCTTAGAAGGAACTGGGGTCTCAAACCACGCATGGCTCATTGGGCCTACATAGTAATAATCAGACCCATGGTCGTCTATACCTACCTCACTGGTTTGGTGATCAAAAACAAATCATAAGACAGCACAAAAACAGCTGGCACAAATCAAGCGGTTAGCATGTCTTAACATAACGGGTGCAATGAGATCTTGTCCGACGGCTGTTCTTGAAGCCCTGCTCGGTCTCACACCACATAATTTATACAGTCTGTAACACAAAAAACGCCCCAAGCTGTAACTCTGTCATTTACATTCCAATTTTCATGAGCGAGGTATCAAATGAAATGGTTTGATGATTACTATGATTCATGCTACAAATAAATTTTTTCCAAGGACATCTTCCATTTACGATTATTAACTTTTATTTTTCAAATTGCTCCATATATTTTTCTTCACGTCATTCTTTTTCTGAATCCATTGACGTACAATACATCCATTTTTAATGTAATTTTAGCAGAAAAAAGACACCTGTATATACATACTCTCTGATTTATTTTCTGATTTTCATGCACGAGGTATCAAATGAAATGGTTTGATGAATGCTATGATTCACGTTACAAACATGGACATGTACAAACATATTTTATTTATTCTTGATGTTGTGTTTTATTCTTCATGAACTGTATAAATTTAAATTATTCCTGCCATTTTGTGGTTATGTTTGCTTCCAACCATATAGATAACATCTTTTGAATCTCTTGGATAGGCTTGCATGCTTAATTTTTGGTTTATTATAAGACATATTCTTCAATTACTATCAACGTGCTCGCTGCAATTAATACATTTTGTAAAATGACATCAAAGATGACTTTTCAAAACATCTGATTCAATTGATAATGCATCAGGATTTCAAACCAATCCAACTAAATCTATTGACTGTGAGTTTATTATAGATATAACCTAAGTATAGTCAAGGTGAGGAAAAAAGGCATTATGGCAAACCAGATTTGCCTCATGTTCCTTGGAAGGAATTATCCTAATTGGAGTTTCTTCACGCTATAATTTGGGTTCAAAAGAAAGCCGACATTCCTTCACGCTATAATTAGGGTTTCAAAGCAAAACTAACCTATCCTAACATTCCTTCACGCTATAATTGGAGTTTCTTCACGCTATAATTTGGGTTCAAAAAAAGCCGACATTCCTTCACGCTATAATTAAGGTACCACAACAAAACTGACCTATCCTAACATTCCTTCACGCTATAATTGGAGTTTCTTCACGCTATAATTTGGGTTCAAAAGAAAACCGACATTCCTTCACGCTATAATTAAGGTTTCAAAACAAAACTAACCTATCATAAGCAGTGATGGGCACTGGGTAAATACCCGACGGGTAGGTATTTCTAAAATGGGTATTTACCCCGGCCCAGGGTGAATACCCAAACAGTGGGTATAAAAGTGATACCAGTAAAAATATATCAGATTCCAAAAAAAATGAAGAGGAAGATGATGAGGACGTTGAAGACGAAGAATTGTCAACATTCAAAGACGTATTATCAACGAATTTAACGTTGTTGAATCAACATTCAAACGAATCTGTCGTAATTTAGATTAGATCAAGTTATTATGATTATTATCATCAAGCAGCCCTCTGCGTCCATTGTTGGACATCTCTCCTATTCTGTTCCATTCGATTCTATTCTGCGCTGTCTAAAATAGTCTGCATCCAATTGTTGGTCATTCTTTTGACATCTACTTAGTCTGTTCGCTCGCGTTCTCCATTCAAGCAACCGTTTTGTCCACTGCTCATTCTTCATTCCAGTTCAGTTCCACTTAAGCTTTGCCACAATGTTGATCACATCATTTACGCCAGTTCTTCTTCATAGGTCTTCATTTCGTATGTAGTACCTCAGAGTTAGAACCAGGATCGTCCTGGAAGTGGCTACCGTTAATGTTAAAGTTTCGGAGCCTTATGTCATAATCGGAAACACGCATTCATTGAAAGCCTTTCTCGGCCTTTTCTCTTGAAGATGTCTCTAAGTTTCCCGTAGGCTGCCCATACGAATGTGATCTTTCTGTTTAGTTCGCTTGTTTGATTATCTCTCGATACACGAACCTCATAGCTAAGATATACATAGCTGACAACCCTCTCAATCTCATTATCCCCAATATTGATGTTAGAGTTGGGAACAAGATTTGTCATAAATTTTGATTTCTTCACGTTGAATATTTAACACCTCCTTTAAGTCGTTCAGCATTAGTTTAATCTCTCCAAGGCTATCCGATATAAGAACTATATCGTCCACGTAGCGCAAATTACTTAAGCATTTGCAATCAATGTTTATATCTTTTTGGGTGCAAACCAGTTGTTTAAATGCACTCTGAGGACTGTGATGAACAATTTGGGTTTAATAGTGTCTCGCCTTGTTTTACTCACAATCAGTATTTTACTACTTCTACTCTCTTCAGTACTTTCATTTTACCGTCATTGTAGCATTCTTGTAGATGTTATAAATAAGTTGGTATATCGATAATCGACTCTGCATTCTTGAAGTGCTTGCAAAACTGCCATCAACTCAATTTAAATTAAATTTTATAAATACCTGTAAATACCCATCTTGGGTAAATACCCCCGGGTATATATCCAGGAAATTTACCCTTGAAAATAAATACCCGGGTATTTAACAACGCTGATCATAACATTCCTTCACACTAAAAGAGGAACTCTTGCCTGGTATGCTGATGATTCAAAGACAGTTGGATCTGGAGTAGGTATTGGTGGACCAAATAGTCTTATTAAATTATCCCTCAGCTCGGACATAACCATTTTTCAAACAGAAGTTCTTGCTATAAACTTCTACACCGTTTTGAACCTGAAAAAGGGACAGAAAGGTAAATCGATAATGCTGGACAAGCTGGCCAAAGAGGTAGCGAAAACACTAAAAAGCCACTTAAAACTAGTAATCAATAGTTGGGAGATGATTTTATGTCTCAGCAAAGGGGATATAAGGTCGCTGCATGTCCTGACCGGCCATGCGCTCCTAAAATACTATCTCTTCCACAGTGGACAAGCTGAGGATGAAACTTGTGGACATTGCAACGACGAGTCAGAAACGTCTGAACATATGCTATGTAATTGCGTTTGCCCTAAACATTTGCCCTGAACTTTTGGAGGGCTAAAGTTACAATAGATCTTATAGGTCGCGGAGGCGAGAGGGGCCGCTCCCCTCAGCCTGGCAGCAAAATAACTACAGTTTTCTTTAAATGCTCTCTGGTTTTAAAAACTCCGCCAAGGATTAGCTTTGATCATTACACTGTGTAAACGTGATTTTTCATTTTACTCCTCCGAATTAAAAAATATAACGTTCGTGTTTAGTCTTAAGTCTAGTCCTAAGTCTTAAATTTTAGTTTTAGTTAATTTTTATATACATTTTTTTAGTAATTGAAAATGCGCCACAAATTGGAGAACTCTCAAAATTAGAAGTGCTTAGAAGTCGATTAAGATCAGATATTCCATTGAATGATTTAGAATGTTTAAATGATACAACTGTTCTTGCAAAACACGTTGGAACGGTTGTTGATCAAATAAAGCATTTAAGAACAGCCATTGAAAGTACTATCGAACAATCTAAAGTTAAAGGAACCCATAAGAGTGATTATGAAGGTGTGTTTTCGTTAAAATTTGTTAATTTCTTAAAAAAAAAAAGTTTTTTTAGGTAATAAAGAAGATAGTAGTGAAACGGAAATAGCTGACCTCCAAGAACAAGTGATTCGTTTGAAGAGTCTCCTTTCGACGAAACGTGAACAAATCGCTACACTTCGTACCGTCCTCAAATCCAACAAAAATACCGCAGAAGTTGCTTTAACCAATTTGAAATCGAAATATGAAAATGAAAAGACCATAGTTTCGGAAACAATGATGAAATTGAGGAATGAATTGAGATTATTAAAAGAAGACGCAGCTACATTTTCAAGTAAAACAATTTACATTTTGTTATTGGCTCAAATGTGCTCAATTTTGTCTCATAAAAAAATTGTATCTAAACAAAATTAAAAAACAAAATAAGTTTTTGTCAAATTTAATTTGTGTCAATTTTTATTTTTAGGTTTAAGAGCAATGTTTGCAGCACGTTGTGAAGAATATGTAACGCAAGTAGACGAGTTACAACAACAATTATCGGCAGCTGAGGATGAAAAGAAAACGCTCAATCAGCTGTTACGGCTTGCCGTCCAACAGAAATTAAGCCTAACGCAGCGTCTTGAAGAATTAGAAGTGGCTAGTGAGTTACGTAATGTCCGCCGACAAGGTGGAGTTCGTGGTCTTCAACGTCCAAGTCGTTCAAATCGTGACATGTTCTAGCCGAGGCGCCGTCCTATGGTATATGTCATCGCGTTCATTACCACCTTTTTCAAACTATAGGCGGCAAAGAACACCAAAAAAATTAATTTTTTAAGCAATTTTTATTTTGTTCGGTGACGGTAACTTTTTATCTTCATTTCTTAGATGTGATATTTTTATGATTTTAACTATTCTAAGAGATAAGGGGTACTCACAAGTGTGGATCCCTTTGAGTATGTTTTTAAAATGTTTTGATGTTTTTAACATATCCAAAAAAAGGTGGAAGATTTTTTTTTAACTTTACTAGTGAATCTAATGCATTTAAACATAATATTAACAAAGAAATAAAATTAGAAACTGATATATTATTTAAAATGGCTATATTTTACAGTTATAGAGTAATTTATATTGATTAAAAAGAGAATGTTTAGTGATAAGAATGAGAAACAGTGAACGTCTTTGGAATATTCTAAAAAAAATGTGGGTAAGGTTAAGTAATCATTAATTGTAATTGATATTACCGAGATAAAGATAAATGAAATAGATGAGCTTTTTGCCAATAAAATATCTACTTAAATATAGGAGGTGTTTTAAAAAAATTGCTGTAATATTTTTATTGAGTATTAAAGTTCTGATACAAAAAACACTGAAATGTCTAATGTTCAGGTTGGATTAAAAGTTATTTTTTTTATTCTAATCTGATCAAAAAGTAAGAAAAAAGCATAAAATAATCCATGTCCTATTAATTAAATTTTGTGACTATAAGTTGTGTTCTCAAACAAAGGATTTATAGTCACCAAATATACAATAAACATAGATATATCTATTAATTAAACATAAATTATTATAATTATATATACATGTTGTACCTCAAGTATATTTAACACTGATTTCTGAAAGAAAGTGTCCAAAAGCAACACAATTCTTTCCGTTGTCCATAATTTTCCCTAGTGTTTATTGTAATGATAAAGCCGAGGGCCTCGAACGCTAAAAAGAAAATTAAAAAAAAAAAAGAAAACAATACAGAGTATTTTCGTAAAAACGCTTAAAATATAAAAGATGTTTAAAAAAAGGAATGATGAGAACTTTCGAACACCTGTTGACCGTTTGTTAATCGATCGACTAATTAATTAATTTTTAAGGATTTAAATCGAAATAAAAACTACTCCGTTCCGTCGGTCCGATCGTCCATTATATTCGAGACTTTTGACCTCTTCCGAGCCCAATCGGACCACGGAACTTGGAAATTCGGCCCGTCCCCATTCTCTTATTTTCGTTTTCAAACACTTTGTTAATGGCCTCATTTGCATTTTGTTCCCCAATTTTTTTGTTCCAACGGCCTGTTCTTAATGCACTGTTTAAAAACAAGTTATTAGGTAGATAGACGTTTTTATTTATTCGATATTTATATAAATGGTAGTGTGAACGTTGCAATATTTATTGTATTGAGTTTTTTTTTATAATCAAAATACACACAGATTATTCTAGTTTTTTTCTTTAATAAGATATTAGAGAAATATTTAGTGACATTTTTCTATTCATTTTTTTCGTAGGTAAAAAAGATATTCGTATTGTTATCAAATTCTTGCTTGTTTTTAATCTGGTTATATGATGTAACAAATGTTTTTTATTAATAAAAAGAAAACATTAACTAGAAATTATTACTAGTTGATTTTTATTTTCATTTTTACCACATTATAACTTAAACTTTTTACAGGAAGTGGTACTAAACGTTGACATTCCATAAACATTGTGTTTACTCAACAACAGCAAAATTTACTCAAAACGGAATTTTTAATATCCATAATGCGCACATTTTGAGTGATGAAAATCCTCATGCAATACTAGAAACTCATCATCAGTGGCAGTTCAGTATTAATGTTAGGCCCCTTTTTTCTTCCAAAGAGAACATTTATTATTTATTTATTCGTTTCGGGATGCAGACAGGTTAACCCAATAAAGCATCCACTAAACTTACAAGCAAAATACAGATATAACATAATAAGTCCTAAATTATAAAGTTAAACAGACATGAAAGAAAAAAAAACAAAAATACAATCCAAAAGCAACAACTAAAAGTAAATTTCAACTCAAAATTTCAGTCAATGTTGGGAAGCAACATACATTTCTTTTTAACACGTTGACTGCCAACTACGATATAACTCGTAGTGTACGTTCTGGCCTAGGACGCCAAGTACGAGTTATCTCGTAGTTTGTTTATTTTCCATAGCCGTACAGTTAGCATTATATTTTAAAAAAACAAATGTTTCCATGAACAGAAAATATAGTACTATCTGATTTATACAAAATCATTATTGTCTTTATACAAAATAATACGTTTATTGTTTATGATACTTTTTGAAACAATCTTCCACACAAAGGGCTGGTTTCTCTGCACAAACTGGGCAGAAATAACGCGTTTCTCGGCGTTGTTTAGCCTGAGTACAAATTCGACATGGCTTTGTGGGTCTCTATTTTTTCTCGCTGGGTGGAATACACTCCAAATAATGAAGATTTTGCAATCTTATTTTCTCCGCAACTAGTTGAAACTGTTCTCCCATCAACGCAATGACAAATTCTTCCCTAAATTTTATTAGTTTTATTTTAGATGCAGTTATTTTTTGAAATATTTTATGCGCATTGTGTATATATATTTCTATAATGTGTAAAGCAACCTTTTTAGGCCACCTAATAGTTTTTCTTAGGCATGTGTAGTAAGCCAGCATTTGATCTGATCGATCAATACCAGACATTCCTTTATTATAATCTCGAATTATATTTGGTTTCGTCGGAAGTTTACCATTGCGATTGGATACCTCCATCATTTCAACAACATGCATGTTTGAAATAGTCAAGACTTCTCGTTTGTCTTTCCATTTACATACAGTAATGGGACCGTTTCGCTGCCATGTAACTTCCCCTTTTTTCAGCTTTCGATTTATCACATCTTGGGGATTCTCCTTTCGGTTCTTTCGTAAAGTTCCACATACATACGTTTTTCGGGTTGTCAGTAATTTTGTAAGTGTAACAGAATTATAAAAATTGTCCATGTGTAGTGTATATCCCTTATCGAGATAATCTTCAGCTAAATGTAAGACTATATCAGTTGTGTGACCTAAATTATTGTTAGTTTTCTCAGATTTTCCGCTATAAATTCTTATTTTCATCGGACTCGCATAATTTATACAGTTTGATACCATATTTATGTTTTTTATTTTTTATGTATTGGCGAAAATATAATCTTCCACGCCATAGCAGCATTGATTCATCAATACAAATATTTTTATTTGGCACGTAGTTTTGGCTCATAATATCATTGAAATGATTTAGTATAGGTCTTACCTTATATAATCTATCAGAAGATGGTACTGGGTTATCAACTAAGTGAAANGATTATTGCAATGGCTTAGATCTTAGGTTTCACAAACTGTCTAATTTTTGCTCCTTTTAAATAGGATATGAATTACCCCAAAATTAAAAGCCTAAAGTGGAAAGAAAATCGAAAACGATGTATTAGATTTAATTAAGCAAAAAAAAAAATATTTAAATTTGATCAAATGTAAATGGATTAAAGATAAATTAAATGACTTTAATAAAAGTTAAAAAAAAACTAGATGAAACTTACCTCCGAAAAAACTAAACTTAGTCAGTAAAAAAAAACTGTTTAATTTTCGTTAAAATAATTAACTCCGTAAATTTATATTCCTTCAGGAATTATAAATAAAATGAATATCTTCGTGATGACTTCGCTAACAGCGGATATGTCCAAAATAATCCAAAAGTTAAATCACAAAACTCAAAAATTTTGGCAACAAGTTCACTAGATATGTCTTTAACGACTGACTTGAATAAACAAAACTTGAATAAAAAAAATGTGAACTTAACGTCACATCTGGTACCAACAAAATCAAAATATGTTCAGAATAAATTTGTTTATTAAAAATTACTATGTGAAATTTGTGAAACTTTAATTTAAAATTCTAATAAAATTAAATAAATGAAATTGAAAAGTGAAAAGAACTGAATTAGAGAAACGATAGACTAACTAAATTGAATAATTAAAAAAAAATAAAGAAAAATAGGATTCTGCACCGCCATGAAAATCGTTACTGTAAAAAAAAAGAACATATTCTCTACAAATAAAAAAAAACTTTGCATCTCTAAATAGAATTAAATAAAAGAAAGAAAATTGGAAAGGATAAAAAAAAAGGAAACAAAAAGGGTAACAAGTTGGCAAAATTAACAGTCTAGTTTTGTTTTATCATGTTTTGAAATAAATATGTCACACTGACGTTTGAACTTTCGTTATTCAAAAAGAAAAGGTGCATAAAAAATGTTGTGGAGTGTTTATTTGCCACTTATTTACTTAGAAAAGGCGTTTTATTCTATTTAATTACTTTGCAGCACGTTTTTCAATAAATATGTACTTCGTTAAAATCGTATTTATCTAAAAATTTATTAGTATTTTAACCTCAACTATTTAGTTACTAAAAATCAGGAAAATAACATACATTTTATAAGGGTCCTAGATAATACCAACAGAAACCATAACAAATTTACATTGACAACTATTACAGAAAAAAAAAGAACTATAGTTCGTTTTTTTTTGTTGAGGTCAAATGCTAATAAATGTTTAGATAAATACGATTTTAACGAAGTTCATATTTGTTATAAAAACATCCTACAAAGTAATTAAATAGAACAAAACACCTTTTCTATATAGGTAAATAAATGGCAAATAAACACCCCACAGCATTTTTTATGAACCTTATCTTTTTGAATAACGAAAGCTCAAACGTCAGTGTGACATTTTTATTTCAAAACATGATAAAACAAAACTCCATGTTAATTTTGCTAACTTTGTAATTAATTAATCTCATTTTGATTTTGATTAATGCCAAATTGATTATGACAGTCGCCAAATTGGTTTTGTTTAATGCCATTTTCAGTTTGATTAGTGCCAATTTGAACTTGAAATGGTATAGTTTTATTTGTTATTCAGAATAAAAAATGTAAAAATTGTTTATTAATAAAAATTAATCAATAACATTAATCTAGATATCAGAGATCGTCAAATACCTCGAATTATTACCGTAAATTAAATTTACATACAAAATAAAACAAATACGAAAAATTAGTGTAAATATCCAATAATTTGAGGTACTTGACGATCTTGGATATCTGGATTAATGTTAATAGTTAAATTTTCTTAATAAACAATTTTTACATTTTTTCAAAAATTTTCTGATATAAGGGTACTAAAATTTTACGTCATCGTAAAGAGAAAACAAATCTCTATCAAATGAGAATAACAAAAAGGTATATTGCCATTTAAAAAACTTCAAGTGTTATTCGTTACTCATTTGTTTTCTGAAATAAAAACAATTGAATGCTGTCTTATTATGGCAAATCAAATATTAAACAACTTTTGTATAAAATGTTTTTTTATAAAGTTGATACCTACCAAGATATATACTATATTCCATACATAATGGGCACCCTGTATTATAAAATTGGTAAAATAATTAACCTAAACAATCACTGTCAAATTGTGATGGTGTTCCATCGCAGCTTAGTTTTATCAAATTTCTAGTTCTTTCATGTAACGGGTTTAACTTTTCTTCACATGGACCTCCACCAGTACCTATCACATCAGTGCGGTATTTGGCAATGGCTTGACATCTTTTTTTAATGTTTCGTATTTACTGCGAAGCTGTTCCCATGTACGGTTTGTCGTGCCGGTTGAATTAAAAGTTTGACAAATCTTTTGCTATGCCGCTTTCTAAAATACAAGATATGTGATAAATAATTACCAAGTAGGTTATACCTTCTCTTTTTGATCACTTTTATCATCCATCTTTACTGTTATTATTTATACTGCGTACGCCGCGACGCGCCGCGCCGGGCAAAATGCAGCTCGCATGCAGTGTTACCAACACAATGTAACAAAAAGTCCCATGCGCAGTGCTTTAAAAATCCCATCTATTAAGCAATAAAAAACTACAAATAAATTTAAAATTTATAGAAAAAAATAGAAAAGACTAACATAAAATTTCAAAGTAAGTAGTTTTTAACTACTAATACTAATACTCCTATAAAATATGAAACTTAATAAAAAATATATTAATATAAAATCAAACATATTAAGTTAGAAATCATATAAATATGTTTTCCGATAGTACTAATAAGTCCTTAAAACTGTAAACTTCTTTATATACATATTTTTGTAATAAGTCGTTTGGGGTGGGATAATCAACGCATGTTTAATTATTCTGTTGTAATGCGTTACGAATAACGCACATTGCATTTAATGTTTCCTCGCCCGTTCTATTTCCTTTTTTCATTTTAATATCTGTTACCATGGAAAAAATTCTTTCTGCTTCAGCATTTGTATGAGGCAATGTTAAAATAATATTGGCAAGTTTTCCTAAATTTGTAAATAAGTGGTCGTTATTAAAATTTTTTTTCATCCAATTTGAAGCCACATCGATTTCAGTTTCATCGAATGAAGTAGCTAGTTTCTGCCACTCATTTGATATGTCAGTGGCAATGAAATTAAAAAAATCAACAGCCAATCCAACTATATCAATATCAGAATTCCACTTGGGGATCTAAAAATTCCATTGCTTTAAAAATGTGATTATTAAGTGTTAAGTGGAAATCGTTTTAAAATTTCAGTAGTGGCGGTTACGTAAAATGATAAACATTTTTTCGAATCTCCTGTTGACCGTCCAGTGGTAAAGATTTTATAAAGCTTTCACACTCATCACCTAATTTAATCTTATCTAATGGCAAGAAATGTTCAGTTTGACATCCGGTTTTAAATAATTAGTGCATAGTCGTATAAATAAAGTATTACAGTGCCCATGTAATTTATGAACTGACTATTTGATTGAAATAATGAATTAAGGGAATTTAAAAAACTTGGACCATACTTCATGATATATAAATACCCTTTTAAATACATATTTTTCATGTCATTGTGGATAGTTTCTGNTAACAATACCATCGGACTCGCATAATTCATACAGTTTGATACCATATTTATGTTTTTTATTTTTTATGTATTGGCGAAAATATAATCTTCCACGCCATAGCAGCATTGATTCATCAATACAAATATTTTTATTTGGCACGTAGTTTTGGCTCATAATATCATTGAAATGATTTAGTATAGGTCTTACCTTATATAATCTATCAGAAGATGGTACTGAGTTATCAACTAAGTGAAAATAACGCAGTAGCAATTGAAATCTATTTCGACTCATATGCGATCGCCAAAACATTACATTATATAGTTTATTTCTACTCCAATAATGCTCTATTGAAGGAAATGTACAAGGGCCCATTTGTAACAAAAGTGCAATAAAAACTTTCATTTCTGACACTGTTACATCTATCCACTGTGACGCCCTGTTAGATTTTTTTATCTTTTTAAGATTTGCAATTTCTTGCTTAGCGTATAAATTAGTTTGCTCAACCAATAATGCAAGAAACTCCTCCGAAAAAAATAAGTCTACCAGCGTTTGCACTGTAAGATTTGTCGTATCCAATTTAAAACCAACGTTTTCTTGGAAAATAAATAATTCAGGGTTTTGTGGAATTTCTGTCCACAAATTGTCACCCGTACTTGATGTGCTTGCTTCGGACACATCATTATTATCTTCAGTTTCGGAGACTACTTCATAATCACTGTCCATTGAATTTTCAGAAAATTCGGAATAGCTACTGTCGTTACTACCCTCGTCCAATTGTGAATCGCTGGGATTGTCGTAAAAATCAACTTGTTTTTCAGTCCGCCGTCGTTTCTTATCCATATTGAGATATTTATAATTAATTAATAATATTAATTATAAATAAAAATTATAAAGATACACACTCAAGAAAGACGTAAAAACGTAATGCACTCCACTATATCTGATTTTCTACTGACGAAGTTAGACGCATCAAGCGACAAGTCGAAACGTGTTTGGTATGTACGAATTAACTCGTAGTTTGCTTCTGCGAAGAGTTTTTTGTAACAGAAGCCAACTACGAGATAATTCGTATGATCGTTATTTTCTAAAAAACACATTCCCTACGCTTTTTGATTATTTATATTAACCCTAATTTAGAGTTTATAACAGTATAACATAATAAAATTAATTTGTCTTTTTGGACCGGAATCCTGAAAATTGTCGTGGCAGTCAACGTGTTAAACGACACAAAAGAATAATTATATCAATCGACTGGCAAACTATTATAACAATTTAATATGCGCAGGATAGGCAATTAGTATACGCATTAGACGCCGAAGGAGGTATTCCAAACAAAAAACTCGCGAGTGCGATATTGCGGGGCATTAAAACTAATTAAAGATAAGAGTTCTGGATTATCAATAAGCCCGGTAACCAGTTTATATAATAAACACAAGTCCCTCACAAATCTACGGCGAGGCAGAGAAATCAAACCGTACAAGCAACCGAGTACTCACAACAAGGTAAGTGAAATTTATGAGCTAGAAACCTAACAAAACGACGCTGAACCAACTCCAAACGGTCAATGTATATGTGATATATAGGATTCCAAACCACCGAGCAAAAAGATAGAATACTATTAACATATGCCATATAAGCAGATTTTAAGCAATCAAGATTTGAGAAGACATAGGTAGTTCTTAGAATAAACCCCAATTGTCTCATAGCTTTGAAAAAGATATACTCAATGTGATCTGAAAATAAGAGTTTTGAATCTAGCATCACACCAAGGTCTTTGATAGAAGTAACACATTTAATAGATTCAACACCAAGCAGATATGAAAAATCAATGTTATATCTTTTTCTGCTAAAAGAAATTTTGGAGCATTTTTCATAATTTAGAAGAAGTTTGTTCATAGAACAATAAGTGTTAAAACGATAAAGATCGCTTTGCAATTTAATACAGTCAGCAACTGTACGTATAGAGGAAAAAATTTTGCAATCATCCGCATATAATAAGAAACTGGAATGCATAAAACACGATCCAATGTCGTTAATGTAAATTACAAATAATAACGGGCCGAGATGGCTCCCCTGGGGTACTCCAGACGTAACAGCTCGAGATTTCGAAATACAGTCAAATAAACGAACTGCCTGCCTTCTATTCGAAATATATGATTTTAACAAAGCAATGATTGAACCAGGCAACGGGAAAGTTACTAGTTTGGAAATTAAGATATTATGATCGATCTTATCGAATGCTTTACTGAAGTCTGTGTAAATAGAATCAACTTGACAGTTATCATTAAGCGAATTTTGAATGAAATTAACATAAGTAATTAAATTAGATTCTACAGACCTATCAGGCAAAAAACCAAATTGTTCAACCATGAAAAAAGGTTTTAACGAAAAATAAATGTCTTTGTAAATAAGCTTTCAAAAATTTTTGAAAATAATGATAAATTAGAAATAGGGCGGTAATTATTGATCAAGTGTTTGTTACCAGATTTAAAAATAGGAATAATTACAGCACTTTTCCAAACGGTTGGAAAAACAGACTCAGCAATAGAGCTTAAAAAAATCAAAAAAAGTGGATTAGCAAGTTCTTCCGTACAAGCATTCAAAAAAATGCCCGGTAAACCATCCGGTCCCGGTGCCGAATTCACATTAATAGACTTCAGTAACTCTTTAATGTCAGTTTCATTAAACCAACACAAAACATCAACAATGTCCGAAAACAATTCAACAATGTCCGAGCCAGCGGAAGCAGAAACATCACCATACGACATGGGAACCGGCATACTGCCGCCGCTACCCCTTTTGTCACGAAAAAAGGACCATAACTGTTTCGGATTGTCAATAATATTTTCTTGCAAACTATTAATGTAATTTTGATAGTCAGCCCTAATGAGACTCATCGAACGTTTACGCAACAAAGAAAAAGACAAGTAATCCACTTGATTACCGTACTTTTTCCACCTTTTATGAAACTTAAATTTTTCCCTAATAACCTTAATGGTTGAGGGGGCATACCAATGCGGAAAACGCTTAGAATTCCCAATGGTTCTGTGAGGGACATGATGCCTAATCATCCGATTCAGATGTGAGTAGAATACCTCCAAAGCTTGGTTAACATTAAGATTAATAAAGGCGTCATTCCAGTCAAATGCACGGATATCAGCTTTGAGAGAAACGTAATCTGCCTTATTAAAAAGAATCTTTCAAGCAGACCATCATCAAACTTTACATTCGAACTGAACTCAAAACAAAAATCTATAGCTGGATGATGGTCATCAAGATTAACTAACGGATCAAAACAATTCTGAACGCAAAGCACAGCAAATCGATTACAAAGAATCAGATCCAACGCTCGACAGTTTGTATTAGAAATATTATTAAATTGTGAAAAATTACAATATGAAAATATGTCCAGAAAATCTTTTGTACGCACCGAATTATCCCCAGAGGGCAAGAGTATACCAGTAGAAGACTACGAGGATGACGTCATTCGGATTACGATCATTAATCATCTGCAGCTGTAGAAGAAAGCTATCGATCGCTGCAGTATCATTGGGAGGCAAGTAAACACAACACAACACGCGACACTTCACCACGGACGCACAACCATAAGTCCTCTGCACCCGTTGAAAACTCTGGCATTGGAGACACAGGAATACCCCCTTTGGCCGCCACAAGAACACCACCTCCATCGAGCTTGGTAGATAAAGAAGAAGATCTGTCACGACGATAGATAACACATCTATCGCAGAGAATCTCCCCACTAAGCACTGAGTCGTTCAAAAAGGTCTCCGTAAGAAGTATAAAATCGCTATTGATGCTGTGAGAATTAATAAAACATTTAGTGGTTTTCGTACGTAGACCACGGACGTTTTGGTAGTAAAAAGACCAGACCATACAAGATTAAGAGAAAATCAGCATAAAAAGGTCACATCTTAGAGTCTCAACAAATCAGCATGAGACTTTATAATCACCATCCTCGATCTGTCATCCTTGCGGGCATGAACAACGCAATTTTTAGTCCATATATATTTATAATTTTTATCACGACCCAGCTGTTTGGTCTTCTTAAAGAGATCCGCATTAAAAGCCGTAAGGTGCTCATTAATAAACAAATTGTCAGTCAGATTAAGAATCTTAATGCCCGTAGACGGATTGTCACTATTTTTACGGTATATCCTTGCACACGCCAAAAATCGGTCCCGTATAATACGAGATTTGAATTTTATAATTACATTTTTCACATGAGCACGTGAGGAATCGGAGTGATTTCTCGATGGCAATCTATGCACAACGTCAACATCAATGGACAATCAATCGCCTTCCCTATCTCCGAAACAATAGAGCATAAATCCTCATTATTTTTTTTTTTCAGGTATTCCAGACAAGGTCAAGTTATTAAGTCTGGAATACTGTTCAAGGTGCTCAATACGAGAATTCAGTTCGGTGACCGATTTTTTTAATTTAAGATTTTCAGCAACAATACCATCAATGGTCTTAACCTTCTCTCCAAACGACTTAAGTGTCTTATCGAAATCCGAAATCATGTCACCATAGAATGACACAGATTTAAGTATTTCTTCATATTTGGAATTTATACTTTTTACTTCCGACTGAATAGATTTTAATATTGATAACAACTGAGTGTTAGATGGAATGGAAGAGCCGGAAGAAGAGGACTGATCATCATCTATCACTATAGAAGCATTGGCGTCGTCGCGACAAGATGAACATTTCCAAAAAACTCCTTGAGTTTTATATTTCGTCAGATCGGCTCCCGGTATTCCAACACATTTCGCGTGATAAAATCCCTTACAGTCTCCAGAGCACTGAAGACCTGGCGCTCTCGACGTCAAACGCGCACTGCATGTAAGACAGTCACGGGACACAGCGATACAAATCCACGACCGGGAACAAAAAAAGCAGTCCGTACAGAAATACTCCCACGAAAACCGACTTCAATATCGAAAATTATATTCATTAAGGTGTAAATATCTTCCAAACTTCAAACTTCCACCCGAACATTAACTCAAAATGATCCGTATAGCAAATTTAAGCAGTTATAAAGGCAAAGAGAGAGTTAAAAACCTTGCACAAAATGAGCAATCTGTACAAGACAACCACTCACCACCGCGAACAGTACTCGAATGTGATTATGATACCATTCTTTTCAAATTTGTTGAATATTCCTTGTTTTTATGCTGGTTGAAAGATTTTCTTTAACAATCTTGTTTATTAAGGTTTTTTTTTCTATTTTCAACCAGAGAATACACTGGCGAAGAATACTGTACAATCATTGCGGGACACCTATATAGTAAATACATATCTTGCAGTTACCATAGTAACCGGGTGGCATCTATCACAACAAACAACATTACAATTTTATTGTCAAAGTCAAACATTTTTGCTTGTAATTTCAAGATATATTTTCTCGATGACTGAAGAAGTTAAAGATTCAGTGATACAAAAAACGCAAAAAGTTTTAGGAAAACATATCACAAAACCGAGCTTGACGCCAAAGTTGTTAAAAAAACCTCCGTTTCGGTTCTTACATGATATCGTTACGTCTGTAATAAAAGAAACTGCGTTTTTAAAAGGAGTATTTAATGAGGAGGAGATGGTTTCTGAGAATGTTAAAGAAAGGGAGGCGAAAATTGCGTTTTTAACGAAATTAACTAACGCCTTAGGTAAAAAAAAAATGCATAAGAGTATTCAATAAAAATGTTATTTCATGATTTTAGTTGCAATCAGCGGGAATGAAATTGATGTTAAGCCAGGAAAAATCGTAGCTGGATTAGAGCCGACGAAAACTAATAAGTTATTACAACTTTTAGGAAATTGTTTAGATAAAAAACTTAATAGTTCTGAATATGTAGCTAAACTCAACTCTGAATCTAAAGTAGAAAAGAAAAAAATTGTTGAGAGAACGAAAACATCTAAAGATTCAGTTGACTCAAGTAGAAAAACTGAAAAAACCTCAAAATCATTAAAACCAAAAGATAAAGTTTCGAAAATAAGCACCGATTCTATTAGAAAAGAAATTAAAACCAAAATTAATCAAAAAGATAAACCCAAAAAAGTAGTGAAAACAAAAGAAGAGGTTGAGGTTATTCCAAAAAGTAATTCTGCAACGAAAATAAATACACCCTCAAATTCTGAAATTATTTTAGATCAAAAAGTTGATATAAACGCAGAAATTTTCGATGAACCTAAAGAAGTAAGTTTAGAAAATCAAATTATTATTGATGACGTCAAAGAACCAGATCAACCCAAATCAGAAACGCCAATTCCACGTGAATCAACTGCTAAAATAAGACCAAAATCGGCAAGAATTCAACCAGCAATTATACAAAGCACAAAAAATGAATCAAAAGAATTAAACCCACCACATTCAACAACAAATCTTTTAAGACCACCTACTGTACGACCTATGAGTTCTCGCCCGGGAGCTCCACGTTTAAGACCGGAATCTGCACTACCAACAGATCAAATTATTCCATTAGGAAATATAAATTTAATTGTTGAGAATTTTAGTAATCAAGATGAAGAAGAAACTGTAGTGATTCAAAGTGTTCAACTTCCTGAGGATCAACCATCAGTTGAAGATGTTTTAAATATTCCTCAAGATAAAGGGCATTTAGTTGAACAAATTTTAGAGCAAATTAATGACGTAAATGATTTAGAACTGAAAAATAATAAAGATGAAGAAAAAGATTTAATATTAAATACTCATAGTAGGGATGCAACCCAAAAAGAGATTCATCAATTACAAAATTTGGTACAAACTTTAACGAAAGTTGCTAATCCTTTAGGAAAGTTGATGACTTATCTATATGAGGATTTGGATGGGATGCATTCGGAATTAATGATGTGGATAAATATGAAAAAACAAGCGTATGCTGAAATAAAAAAACAAAAGGAACAACATAACGCTTCTAATGCGGCCTTAAAACAACAATTAGAAGATGTTGAAGAAAATATTAAAAAGATTGAGTTTGAAATTGCATACGTACAATCGAATATTTTAAAAAACGATCACCGTATCAAACAATTACTAACCAGATAAAAAATTATTACACCTTTAAAATTACGTTTTTTTTTATTATTTTTCCACACATTATAAAAAATTAGATCCACATGTATCGTAGATGCGGCTAGTTTTTATTTAGGAGAACAATGTTGACTTAGAAAATATTCAATAACATTATATCCTTTTTTTTAAGAGGAAGAATTTATTTTTAATAGTAACTTAATAAATTGAAACACAAAAATTAGTAGTTGTCTCCTGTTTTAAAATCGAATTAATTATTATATTTTTTTTTGTTACTAATGAAGGCTAAAACAACTTCAAAAGCTCAAACAACGAAGTTTTCTTTTCATAACAGAACCATTTTTTTATTTGGCAAAGAAAAACCTCTACTTCTAATGTATCCTAGTTAAATCTTCAACCATTTTAACTAAATCATCCACTGTACAATCTTGTTTCATATTGCTTTCGTCTGTTATCTAGAATAAAAGTTTAAATTTGAGCTTAATCATTTATAATTTCAGTGTTAATTTCAATGATTAAGTATTATTTACTTGTAACCCTTCCGCAACTTCCTTCATTTTATCTGGAGACAAATCCAAAAAGCTCTCAATCAAATCTCCATCAATAAAGCCTTCGCAAGCTTCGGTTTTAATATCGGTATTAAACGATCTCCAATAAGAATGTTCAATTTTACCAACAGATTTGATTACGGTAGAAAGTTTATTTTGCAATTCCAATAAGAAATCGTAAAAATCTGTTGGGATTTGCGTCACCAAACCTGGAAACATTCAAACACATTTAAACACATAAAGGAAAAAGAAAACCTTAATTTACCAATAGCTCCTCCGACTGTACCAAAAAGAACACATCCAGAAGTAGGTGTGGATGTTTCGCCTAAATTTTGCATCACCAAAGACCCGTGTCTAAAACAATTAATCATATCACCAACGTGGAATTGTCCAACTTCTTGCATTTGGGCCCGTTCTTCGTCAGTAGGAGCAGCGCTATCTTTTTGACAAACGAAAATGTTATAAGAATTTTCGGCACCTCAGAAAATATCATCTAAAATTTCAATAGCTGTCATCCAATTTGGACTATAAAGTATCCAAAATAAGCACTGATTCTGTTAGAAAAGAAGTTAAAACCAAAGCAACTAAAATTAATCAAAAAGATAAACCTAAGAAAATAGTGAAAAGAAAAGAAGAGGTTGAGGTTATTCCAAAAAGTGATTCTGCAACAAAAATAAATACACCCTCAGATTCTGAAATTAATTATTTTNCAAAAAAAACCTCGTCAGCATCCCAAAATCTACGTTGGGTAAACCATCCCCAACATCACCAACGTGGAATTGTCCAACTTCTTGCATTTGGGCTCGTTCTTCGTCAGTAGGAGCAGCTCTGTCTTTTTGACAAACGAAAATGTTATAAGAATTTTCGGCACCTCAGAAAATATCATCTAAAATTTCAATAGCTGTTATCCAATTTGGATTATAAAGTATCGAAAATAAGCACTTATTCTGTTAGAAAAGAAGTTAAAACCAAAGCAACTAAAATTAATCAAAAAGATAAACCTAAGAAAATAGTGAAAAGAAAAGAAGAGGTTGAGGTTATTCCAAAAAGTGATTCTGCAACAAAAATAAATACACCCTCAGATTCTGAAATAAATTATTTTAGATCAAAAAGTTGATATAAACGCAGAAGTTTTTGATGAATCTAAAGAAGTAAGTTTAGAAAACCAAATTATTATTGATGATGTCAAAGAACCAGATCAACCTAAATCAGAAACGCCAATTCCACGTGAATCAACTGCCAAAATCTACAAGAATTCAACCAGCAATTATACCGTGCTGTTTTACTTATATGTTCTTATACATAAGTTATTAATCTATAAATTTGGGTTTCTTTAATTTTAAGAGACTTTTATTAAAAACTCAGGGTTTCGGGCAAGTTCAGGTTCAAAAGAATATTAATCAGGTTCTACAAAAAATTCATTTAATTAAACACAAAATCAAATTAACTCGTTATATGAGTAACAAAAAAAATATGGTTTTCCTAAATTTACTTTAATAACAATGCTTATTTACGAGAGATAAATTTTTAAATAAAATAGACTAACTGCGGTTATCGACTGAAATATCGATATTAGAGAGAACCCGTTTATTATTTGAGAGAGAGAGAGTAGGATAAAACTAGTTAGAACCGTGTAGTTATCTATGTTAGAACCGTTCTTTGAAAATAACAAATGGCCGATGTCTTAAGTTGTCATCAAACTCGTTAAAAAAAAATAGAATTAAATAAATGAACGTTATTCAAGAAAACTAATAAATCTTTACACACAAGTAAGTATTGATCAAAAATTATAGGAAACTCTTGTGAGTTGTTCTTTGAGTTTGATTCTTTGAATTTTCTTTTTGTAGGTTATGTTAAATAATAAAATAAAATTATCATCCGACTCACTGTGAAAAAGAAAGGATTGGAGTTCAATGTGGTATCTGGATTATGGATTGTCTCTTGTGTTCGGGGCACTAACTAATTTTCTGGATTCTTCTTACGGGAAATTGAACTGTTTGTTCTTCGGAAATAGGGTCTTGGATGATCTCGAAGAAGTATCGGTAGTTTTCGGAATAGGTTGTAGGATGATTCACTTTTTATTTTAATATTGTAAGTTGATTTGACTTTTTAAAAAAATTATCTTAAATTTTTGAGGTTATCTCTTGAGATTCAAAATTTCTTCTATCTGACGACGTGGATTCGACGCTGGTCCGACGACGACTCTCCCACTCCCTGTTCGCGATCTCCTTATATACCCCGGCACTCCAACTGTTTTTTCCTCGTTTCTGATTGGCTCTTAGCTTCGCGCCCTTTTCAAAATTCAAAATTCTTGCTTCGAAACTAGCGTCATCTCTTGATCTTTCTCAGAATTAACCTTCAAAATTAAATTCTTTTTTCGTTGATTTCTCCCTTATTCCTTTATGAAACGTAATAAAACTTCGTATTCAACGTTGTCTTTTCTCGTTTTTAGACATACATTGGAGTAGACGCCAAATTTCAACAATGAGTAAAGTTGGAAAAATTCAAATTTAAATCAATGATTTCTTCCTCAAAATAACGTTAAAACCTCAAACGATGGATGAAAAATGTGCTTTAGGAGCTGAACTATAATAATTGATACACTTGGAAGTAAACAAAACGGTTTAAGATAAGATTTTCACCAACAAAAAATCTCTGTCACAAATTCTAGGTTATGTTCTCTCGGTGAACTAAGAGAATGTTAAAATTATTACAATATATATATATAGGTGACGTCTTTTGAGGTCGGGGCTAACTGATCGTCTCTTTTCTTATTATGACTCTACCTCACTTATCTACATTTATTCTCTTTTTGAGAATAAACAGTGCGGGATGCAACCCAACATATACAGTTGCCGATTTTATACATATGGTTAGCAATATGGAGTAGTANAATGTTGACTTAGAAAATATTCAATAACATTATATCCTTTTTTTTAAGAGGAAGAATTTATTTTTAATAGTAACTTAATAAATTGAAACACAAAAATTAGTAGTTGTCTCCTGTTTTAAAATCGAATTAATTATTATATTTTTTTTGTTACTAATGAAGGCTAAAACAACTTCAAAAGCTCAAACAACGAAGTTTTCTTTTCATAACAGAACCATTTTTTTATTTGGCAAAGAAAAACCTCTACTTCTAATGTATCCTAGTTAAATCTTCAACCATTTTAACTAAATCATCCACTGTACAATCTTGTTTCATATTGCTTTCGTCTGTTATCTAGAATAAAAGTTTAAATTTGAGCTTAATCATTTATAATTTCAGTGTTAATTTCAATGATTAAGTATTATTTACTTGTAACCCTTCCGCAACTTCTTTCATTTTATCTGGAGATAAATCCAAAAAGCTCTCAATTAAATCTCCATCAATAAATCCTTCGCAAGCTTCGGTTTTAATATCGGTATTAAACGATCTCCAATAAGAATGTTCAATTTTACCAACAGATTTGATTACGGTAGAAAGTTTATTTTGCAATTCCAATAAGAAATCGTAAAAATCTGTTGGGATTTGCGTCACCAAACCTGGAAACATTCAAACACATTTAAACACATAAAGGAAAAAGAAAACCTTTATTTACCAATAGCTCCTCCGACTGTACCAAAAAGAACGCATCCAGAAGTAGGTGTGGATGTTTCGCCTAAATTTTGCATCACCAAAGACCCGTGTCTAAAACAATTAATCATATCACCAACGTGAAATTGTCCAACTTCTTGCATTTGGGCTCGTTCTTCGTCAGTAGGAGCAGCGCTATCTTTTTGACAAACGAAAATGTTATAAGAATTTTCGGCACCTAAGAAAACATCATCATCTAAAATTTCAATAGCTGTCATCCAATTTGGATTATAATCTCTTGCAATCTCTTCAAAATTCCCTTCCATCGTTTTGTATTGTAGAATAGTCATACTACGCATTAAATCACCGACCAATACGAAATCACCTTTCGTTTTACAAAATAATGAAATTATATGGTTAAAATGTGAACATTCCAATCGCAATTCTTTTTCAGCTGTCCATTCAAAAAGTCTCACCGTACTGTTTATACAAGTTAATAATTTTCCGTTAAAATCCGCTAAAGAATAACAAGACCCTTTGATATCTTTTTCAGAAATTAATGTTAATTTATTATCCGCCCACAGGAATAAAAGTAAACGACCTTGTTTTGGTTCGGCTTCTTCAGGGTTTACCAAAGCTGTACCAACAACATAATAAGTATTTGGATCTTCACCTAATTGACAAGAAATTAACGACATTGCGTATTCTTGATGCATAAATTGATGCGCATGTAAAACTTCAAATGTATGTTGATCAATAATTAATAAATTATGTACTTCAACTTCTTGCCCATATTCAGGTGTCGTATTTGTGTTACTTTGCGTACTACCGCTTGATTTACCTAACGATAACGAAGCAACACTACTTGATGCTGTTATTGATTGTGTCATTGTTGATGCACTGGGTCTTGCTGGATTCAAACCGGTTGAATCCTGTATATCCATCCTTACTGATAAAACACCAAACGTTTGTGATTGTTCTTGATACGCAATTCTTCTTGGAGATTCTTGTAAAGATACAGTTCTAATATGTAATTTTTGAATTTCATCAATAGTTCCAATAGTAACTGACGAATCTGTGGCTAAAGCTAAGCTGTCTGGATAAGCTTCAGCATTTAATGAACACATATGATTAACTTCCTTCATATTAACATTAGAAAAAACAAGTTTATGATTTGAGGAATAAATCACTGTGGGTCGATCAGAACATGCAAACACATTGGTTGTACTTAATGTCCTAAACGTTCTTAAAACGGTCGGTTGAGTACCCAATGTAACCTTTTTTTTGTCAGATAATGTTCCGTTTTCTTTGTTTAAGATAAAATAAAACATTGATCCATCTCCTAAAGCGCAAAGTAAATAGTTTTGACCTTCGAATTGAGTCATTAAAACTGAACGAGGTATGATCTCTCCGCCAAGATTTTCTTTCGTTGATTCTGATAAATCAGGAAGATGTAAAATTCTAGCTGATATATCTGTCCATAATCCAACAGCAACAAGATCGGTTCTTGTTGACCCATCTCCTAATGGACTTATATCTAAACAAGCAATTTCTACATCTAAAGTTGTTTCTCTACAATTATAAAAAAAATTAACAAAAAATTTAAGAAAAAAAACTTTTGTTACCCCTTTAAAATTAATTCATTTTCTTGAATTTCTATATAAAACAATTTTGATCCAGTTGACATAACAATTTGTTCGGCATTACAAGCAACCACACTTATATTTTTATCATTAGGAGGTTTCCACTCAGATAATAAATTTTTCGTTTGAGCAGAAACCAATCTTACAGAAACGGGAGTAACTTGTACGATTTGATCATGGATTACATTTCCGCAATAAAACGTTTGTTTATCAGAAACGAATCCTAAAATATCCGTTTCTTCAACGTCTTCCCCATTTAAACTAAGTACCCTAGTTTGTCCAACAAAAGCCAATACTAAAGTATTATCCAAATTATTTCCAGAGGCAATATTTAAAGCCCACATTCCTTTAATTCCAGGCAAATCGATAGTGGCGTGCTCTTGAATCCCTATTCCATTACGAATTATCCTTAATGATCCTTCTTTAAAACATCCAGAACACGTTACTAATTGACCTTGACCTTGTCTTTCAAGATCAACAACACACATGTCTAAAATCGGCGCAAGATTTGTAAAAGACTCCATTGGGGTAACATATGAACCGTGTTCATCAGGTTTTGTGTTTAACTTAATAAGTTGTGAATCGCCAAGTCGTGAACCAATAAATAATACACCATTGTCTAAGTATGTTATACATTCCGGTGTTGAAATTTCACCCAAAAGTTCTACTTTTAAATCTTTAACAGCTGATTCTCCACCTTCACGAGTTTCAACATCTAGGAAAAGCATAAACAAATGTCCCGCCATGTCTCCTAACAGATAACGAAGACCACCAGGGTCTACTTTTGCATAACATACAATTGTACTTTGCTATCAAAAAAATGAAATAAAAGGATAATTTTAAAGAAATTAAATAAAAAATTATTGGTATAATTCAAGAATCATCATGTCCCTTAAAAAATAAAAAAATTTTAAAAAAATGCGGAAAAGTGTAAATCTTACCACTTTAAAGTTTTGACGTCATCGTTTTTTGTGACGTCATCGTCCATGCTAAACATACAGGTAATTCAAATTCGACCCCCACCATTGGGATCTGAGAAACCATAAGAGATACAGAAATGGTTAATTGGGGGGAAAGTTGCGTATCTTAGACCTCATCATTTTTCAACTAAGTTTTTGGATCTAGTCGTTTTAGTTTTTAAAATATGGCCGAAAAACATAAAAATGACTTTTTCGTTTTTTGCCTATAACTTCTTTATTTTTCGTGAATCTAAAAAAACATTCTGAAGGCAACTTTTTATGAAAAATGTCATGAGACAACCAGAAATTTTCTCCGACGTTTCGTTTTCGTGAAACTATCATCAGGTTTATTTTTTCTTATGAACGCCATATTTGATTTTCACACCAAAAATAAGATAATTAATTCTGATTTCAATGATGTTACACAATGTATTTCATTAAAAAAAAACATTGAATTATTCTTGGCTGTAACTTGTGCGCTAAGTGTTTCCATAGAAACCAACAAACAATACTTATGAAGGTACGTTTTCGTAAGGACAAATCCGCCCGACATGTTTGTTGGCCAACAAGTTGTCAAAATTAACGTGTGTTTACGTAGTTACTTGTCGGCAACCGACATGTCGTGGAAACGATCTGAAAATCGACCTCTGCAGTTAGCATCAAGATGGCAGACGATCAAGTCGAACAAGTAGTGTCAGCATTAATTTTCTTTAATTCATTTTGATGCTATTTTTCGTGCTAATATAAAAAATTTTTGTAATTTTCATGTACAGTTTTCAACTGATGATGAGAGAACACTCTCGAAACTAGTTTTGAAATAAAATACTACAAGCAAGAGTGAAGTAAACTTTTTATTTTATTGAAATGACTTGCAACATGGATTCCCAACATAATATATGATCACAACACAAATTAACGACTGTTTACGTAGGGAGAAATGAACGGTGACCCGACATGTGCGGTTGATTTTTGTATCCGACACCGACATGTCATTTTACTGTCCCGACAAGAAATGCATTTCGTTTACGTTATAACCGACAAGTCGGCCGACATGTTGTGTCCTTACGAAAACAAGGCTTGAGGAATACTTCGAAAGCGACATTATTCTTTGTCATTAGAATTAAAATAATAGACTAATACTGATTTAAGATGGCTTTTACAAACTTTTGATTTTTTTGTTTTTCGAATATATTTTAAAAACTAAAACGGCTAGATCCAAAAACTTAGCTGAAAAATGATGAGCTCTAAGATACGCAACTTTGCCCCCATTTAACCATTTCTGTATCTTTTATGGTTTCTGAGATCCCAAAGGTGGGGGTCGAATTTGAATTACCCTGTATATGTATTTTCGCACCACATTTGGTTAAAACGCATATTTTCGGGTGAAATACGGTTGTTTCTTAGGTTTTCGACGTACAATGACTAAAATATCGTTAATAACCTAAAATCTATATCTGATGCCCCACCCCCTCTTTAAACGTTACACTCGAATCCACACAATTTACTGATTTATTTCAAAATTTTGTGTAGAACTTCCACTTTGAGTTAGGTTTATTACCATTTAAATCAGTGCGAATTTCTCAAATGTTGGGTTGGCCATAGAGCAGAGAGTGGGTTGTAAATTCCGGGTTAGGTTAAACCTGAATGTATAGTAGACGCCAGGAGAGCTGGCAGTAAATCATCGTTTTCCGCTCTTACAAATGCCATACGTAGTTCATAAACCGCTAGAGAGTAATGTGTGTTAGAACGAGATAGCATTAGTTTAATATGTCTGCTGTACAATTCAAATGGCCACGTCGAAAAAGTACATCTGTTCTTCTAAGGGGGATGTAACTCTATAATTATAACCTCGAATCGAAACGTCTTGTGAGCGTTGTCATGAATCTGTTAGTGTTCTCACAAGCCGAAAATGTTTTCTTTGAACTAGAACTTTCGGGTTTAGCCGTCTTAAGAGACGTGCGGCTAAACCCGAACGATTCTAGTTCTAGGTGTAGTGTTAGTTCTAGTTTTGCACCAGAATTGATACAAGACCTAGAACTAGAATCATTTGGGTTTAGCCGTCTTGAGAGACATGCGACTAAACCCGAATGTTTTTAGTTCTAGGTCTAGTGTTAGTTCTAGTTTTACACTAGCACTATCACTAGAACTAACACAAGACCTAGAACTAGAATCATTCGGGTTTTGGCCGTCTTGAGAAACGTGCGGCTAAACCCGAATGTTTCTAGTTCTAGGTCTAGTGTTAGTTCTAGTTTTACACTAGCACTATCACTAGAGCTAATACAAGACCTAGAACTAGAATCATTCGGGTTTAGCCGTCTTAAGAGACGTGCGGCTAAACCCGAACGTTTCTAGTTCTAGGTCTAGTGTTAGTTCTAGTTTTGCACCAGAATTAATACACCACCTAGAACTAGAATCATTCGGGTATAGCCGTCTTGAGAGACGTGCGGCTAAATCCGAATGTTTCTAGTTCTAGGTCTAGTGTTAGTTCTAGTTTTACACTAGCACTATCACTAGAACAAACATAAGACCTAGAACTAGAATCATTCGGGTTTTGCCGTCTTGAGAGACGTGCGGCTAAACCCGAATGTTTCTAGTTCTAAGTGTAGTGTTATAGTTTTACACTAGCACTATCACTAGAACTAACACAAGACCTAGAACTAGAATCTTCGGGTTTTGCCGTCTTGAGGGACGTGCGGCTAAACCCGAATATTTCTAGGTCTAGTGTTAGTTCTAGTTTTACACTAGCACTATCACTAGAACTAACACAAGACCTAGAACTAGAATCATTCGGGTTTAGCCATCTTAAGAGACGTGCGGCTAAACCCGAACGTTTCTAGTTCTAGGTCTAGTGTTAGTTCTAGTTTTGCACCAGAATTAATACAAGACCTAGAACTAGAATCATTCGGGTTTAGCCGTCTTGAGAGACGTGCAGCTAAACCCGAATATTTCTAGTTCTAGGTCTAGTGTTAGTTCTAGTTATAATGCTAGTGTAAAACTAGAACGAACACTAGACCTAGAATCATTCGGGTTTAGTCGCCTTGAGAGAGATGCGGCTAAATCCGAATGTTTTTAGTTTTAGTTCTAGTATTAACACAGACTCTATTAACAGACAGTCTATCTCACGACAGGTAATCAGTCGTTATGCATCGAAAGCCTAAGAAAAGCAAGGGTGTTTCATTCGTAAATATGCGTTGTAATTTCACCTAGTTTAGTGAAAATAACTTTACTTTTAAGTTTATCAGATTGATTTTCTGCGTGGCTATAAAATAAATTATTTGTAGGTTAGGTGTTGACCAGTTTAATAGGAAAATGCATGGTTAACATTGCTTGTGACGTCACAAAACGTGACGTCACATTATGTGATTTTTCAGTACATTTTACACTTTTCAGCACTTTCTTTTTATTTTTAACTTGATTTTTTTTTGGTCATTTCACATTGATTAAAAAAAATCGTCGATTTTAAGCCACATAATGATTCTTGAATTTTTCCAAATTACTTACTTTTATTATTGGTGGAGCTACAACCACTGAAGTATTTCCATTGTGATATAAAATGCTCTCCTGTCCAATTATAATAGCACCACATAAAGGAGATGGTACAGGAATTAACATGGATGCTTNTGAGCAATTTCTCTTATTTTGGGAGGTGTACATGAAACATTTTGTGTTTTGACAGTTTCTAATTGTCAATTCAAATTTCTATTTTCAAGTGTTACGGTGTTACCAACTGCTGCATACCTATTTCCCTACATTGTCAAAATTTATTTTATTTTTGTTAAAAAAAAAGGATAAAAACGCGAATTACAAAAATATCATAAAAAACACGTTTCATAAGACTTAAAGCACTTTATTAAAGCTCATTAAAAAACTGGTGGCTTCGCCACTCGTTTTTCAACTTGAATTCGTGCATTTCAAGCGTGTCTTAAGAAACTTAGTTTTTAATACACTATTTCGCAACACATTTGGTTAAAACGCATATTTTCGGGTGAAATACAGTTGTTTCGTATGTTTTCGACGCACAATGACTAAAATATCGTTAATAACCTAAAATCTATATCTGATGCCCCACCCCCCTCTTTAAACGTTACACTCGAATCCACCTAATTGACTGATTTATTTCAGAATTTTGTGTAGAACTTTTACTTTGAGTTAGGTTAATTAACATTTAAACCATTGCGAATTTCTCAAATGTTGGGTTGGCCATAGAGCAGAGAATGGGTTGTAAATTCCGGGTTAGGTTAAACCCGAATGATTTTAGTTCTAGGTCTTGTAGTAATTCTGGTGCAAAACTAGAACTAGAAACGTTCGGGTTTAGCCGCACGTCTCTCAAGACGGCTAAACTCTAGTGTTAGTTCTAGTTTTACACTAGCACTATCACTAGAACGAACACAAGACCTAGAACTAGAATCAATCGGGTTTAGCCGTCTTGAGAGACGTGTGGCTAAACCCGAATGTTTCTAGTTCTAGTGTTAGTTCTAGTTTTACACTAGCCTATCACTAGAACTAACACAAAACCTAGAACTAGAATCATTCGGGTTTAGCCGTTTTGAAAGACGTGCGGCTAAACCTGAATATTTCTAGGTATAGTGTTAGTTCTGTTTTTGCACCAGAACTAACACAAGACCTAGAACTAGAATCATTCGGGTTTAGCAGTCTTGAAAGACGTGCGGCTAAAGCCGAATGTTTCTAGTTCTCGGTCTAGTGTTAGTTCTAGTTTTATACTAGCACTATCACTAGAACTAACACAAGACCTAGAACTAGAATCATTCGGGTTTAGCCGTCTTGAGAGACGTGCGGCTAAACCCGAATATTTCTAGTTCTAGGTCTACTATCCGTGCAAAAAGTCAAGGCCCACTTCAGTGATCGATATCTTCGCAACCGATTTTTGAGAGTGCCAGCAAGTTTGTCTACTTTGCGATTTGTTTTCTCCAAAACTATTTGACGAAAAAATTTCAATTTTGAACAGGTGGTAGCCTGATGTATTCTTAATGAGTGGTATATTTTACAGGTATACAGTTACGCGGAAAATCGCGGTTTAGTAAGACACCGTTATGTCGAAAACGGCTGGGTGGATATGTCAAATATGTCAATGTATGTCAAATAATGTCGGTTGTCGGATTCCGTTATCACTTTTTCAAAATTAGAGCTCCCTAATTTTTTAAGAGCGATTTAATGGAATTAAAAATTAAAGAGAAACAGAAATAAGCTCTGCGGGATGACGGGGGTTCCGTCCAATCGGAACAGATGGTGCGTCTCAGACAGAACGTCGCGCTTTATTTCTTTATGTAGGGAAGATAAAGGTGCGACGTACTGTGTGGGACGCACCATCTGTTCCGATTGGACGGAACCCTCCTCTCCCCACATAGCTTATTTCTGTTTCTCTGTAATTTGTAATTCCATTAAATCGCTCTTAAAAAATTAGGGAGTCCGACAACCGACATTATTTGGCATATTTTGATAAAAACCGCGTTGAAATCCGCCAGGTCGTTTTCGAAATAACCGCATCCTACTAAACCGCGATTTTCCACGAAACTAAAAGGAATATCGAAAAAATAAAATATGCGACACATTAAGAACACATCGGTTTACCACCAGTTCAAATTTGAATTTTTTCGTCAAATAGTTTTGGAGAAAAAAAATCGCAAAGTAGACAAAGTTGCTGGCACTCTCAAAAATCGGGTACTTTTTTTAGTTAACTCGCGATAAAAGAAAAACAGCGGACCCGAAAATTTTCAAATTAACATATGATACACAGAAAAGTTCACTGATTACAATAAACTTTACCACAATTTTTTCCATCAAGCAGTTGCGAAAATATCGATCTCTAAAGTGAGGGGCCTTGACTTTTTGCACAGATTTAGTGAAAATAACTTTACTTTTAAGTTTATCAGATTGATTTTCCGCGTGGCTATAAAATAAATAATTTGTAGGTTAGGTGTTGACCGGTTTAATACGAAAATGCATGGTTAACATTGCTTGTGACGTCACGTTTTGTGACATCATGTGATTTTTCAGTATATTTTACACCTTTCAGCAATCTCTTTTTATTTTTACTTGATTTTTTTTGGTCAATTCACATTGATTAAAAAAATCGTCGATTTTAAACCACATAATGATTCTTGAATTTTTCCAAATTACTTACTTTTATTATTGGTGGAGCTACAACCACTGAAGTATTTCCATTATGATATAAAATGCTCTCCTGTCCAATTATAATAGCACCACATAAAGGAGATGGTACAGGAATTAACATGGATGCTTCTGTTTCAACATTATCTTGTTTCCAAGGGGTTTTTATAATTTCTTTATCACGTAATGATATCTCATAAGTTTTAACATGGCGACCATTTAAATCTTGATGTATTAAAATTATTGTTGGATTAACACAACTGTGTAAAAACTCTATATCATGTACTTGTAATTCATCCATTCTAAAATATTACAAAGCATTAATAAATTTTTAAAACTAACACATTGACTAGCAATTAGTGAAAATACACCATTCAGTCAATGTGTTAACATTAAAAAAGAATATTAACCGAATGCTGGATGCTTTCAATTCATTATTATCTTTTTCTAAAGGTATAATTTTGAATAGCCCATCATACAGCCTCAACCCAATAACCCTTGCTTTAGGATCAATAACAGCTAAAATACCATTTTCGGATGGTTTACCAATTCGATCGGAAACATTTCCATGAGCTTTCGTAAGAATCTCCAAATTATCACCATCGTTAATACATTCCAATATCATAGCATTATATCTAATCGTAATAACAAATAAGAGATCTTTCTTTTCGTGCTAAAATCAAATCCAAAATCGTTCTTAATCCAAGTTATGACACAACCTGCCAAAAAAATACCTGTGGTCTAAACAGTTTCATAACAGCGACTTTTCCATACAAAGAAACCTCCTTAACAGGCCTCAACCCTTCCGGGGTGACCAAATAGATTTCTAAGCGTGTGTTTTTTGCAACGATTAGATTTAAATCGGTGGGTGAGGTGAAATTTCCTGAAATTAAAAGTGAGGTTATGTAAACGTGAAAGCATTTTCGGATGATTTTAGGGGGTTAATTACCGGTTACGCATGCTGTAACGGCAGTCGGCTTGTGTGCCGTCACCACGTAATTGTGTATCATAGTTTTCATCACCCTATTCTTTTTGTAAATTTCCAAATTGACGGATTATGTGAAATGTTTTCCGTCAACAAAACCGCTCATTACGGTTACAAGTGAAGTTAGATGCAATTAGCGGCTGATATTCTAGGCACAGAATAACCAGAAAGGACAGCCGTGTTTTTTTGGGGTATTTATTTAAAATAAAAATATTCATGTAGGAGTTTTATGACAAAAGTTAATTTAAATAAAGATTTTTTTAAATTATAAATACCTATATTTATTAATGCAATATTCAAATCTGAGTTTGTTACATCATTCCCAGTTGAACAGACTATTTTTATATTTCTAATGAAGGTCTTATTTCGTTTAATAAGTCCTCTTCTCCTTTATAGGTTTTTTAATTTAAAATATCAAAAATTTATTAAATTTTTCAATAAATTCAATACTTCGAATGCAAACCACTTGCCACAGTGTTGCTAATAACCTGGTCAGCAAGTTTTACATTCATTTTTTGAATGTAAATTCTCTCTATTTTAAATTCCAGAATGTTTTTTCCCATCAAACACAAAATGGGGCATTAATAAATTATTTCTGCCTACTTTTAAGAGAATTTTTACTGAAAATAAAAAGTATTTCTTGCCTATTTAATAAAATATAAAATTTTCTGGGAGTTACATCAAAATTGTTGTGTGCTTGAATAAAATTACTTCCCATGTCAGTTACAATACATCTTTTTGTGGGCTAAATTATTAACCCATACTATTATTCTCTCTTGAAGCAAAGTTGCTAAGCAAGATTTTACAAAAAATATTCTACAGGAAGTTATTGACGTTGATTACAGGTGATTTCAACTTTAACAGTATAGTTTTTAGAAGGGTCTTTTTATATTGTAACATTTCTTGCATATAAAACTGATAGAAACGCATAATAGCTGCATTTTAGAATTTAAGTTTGTTGTTATAAAAGTGAGGTTATAAAATATAGGAAACTTTAGTTTTCTACCCTGCGAATCACAGATGGCGCCACATGGAGTAAATTTTAAGTTAATTTAATTTGTTTAAATATTTAATCAGTTATAATAAAGAATTTGTTTATTGTTCGTGGAGTATATTTAAGGTAAGAATTAAGGAGGGTTTTAGTTTGCATTCGATTTTTATTTTATAAACCATTCGTGTGAATTTGGCAACAAATTAAAATAAGGAATATAAAGATGGGTTTAAAAAAATTCGTTGTTGTATTGGTGAGTAAATCTTATTTAAAATTAATTTTAAATTAATTTTATTTCATTGCAGGTTTTGTTTAATTCTTTTTCGAGTAACGTCGCATATCCACTACAAATTTTCGACAAAGGTTGTAATCCAACAGGGGTTTTATGCAAAAGCTCAACTACTTACACTTTTTGCTCCACAATTGGAAATCAAGCCTTATATATTATTTTGAATGAGTTTTCTTGCCCTGAAGGCTATTTTTGTAATGAAAATGTTAATTTCCCGTAAATTAATCTTTATTTGTTGTTTTTAATTCTATCTAAATGGAATATTTTTAGTTGTATTTTAGGTGAACAAACAACTCAAGCAATAATAACCGAAATTACAACAGAATTAAGCGAAATAACAACTGATATAACACAATTGGACGAAATTACATCAACTGATGTAATTGTAACAGATACAACAGACACAACTGAAAATGAAGAAATGACAGAAAATGTTTCAGAAAATGTTACAGAAAATGTTACAGAAATTGTTACTACTGAATTTGTTACTACTTCATCTACAACAAGTAATTTAATTACAAAAAATACTTTGTATAAAATTATTTCTTTAATTTTTCTTTTAGAAAAACCATTTTTACCACCAAATTGTATTGCAAAAGGATTTCATCCCGGACCAAATTGTTCTCAATATTACGAATGTGTTTCAGAGTATTTTTGGAGTTACAAGGCGGTTTTAAGAAGTTGTGATGATGGATTGTATTTTAATTCAAACACGAAAACTTGTGTCGAGCCATCAATAAGTGCCTGCGTCGACTAATTTTATTAATTGTACCCTTTTTACGCCTCTTAATCAATATTTATTTTATCCATATTGTATAATACATTATTCCCATTTTAAATATTGACACTAAATAACGCTCTGTTTAGCTTGTACTTGTATAAACATAATTTCCTTTCAAATAGATATTTTTCGATCAACTCCAACTTTGTCCGTTTGTATAAAGATAAAGAAATAAAACAAGAAAATTGTAAGTGTAAGCCTTGTAACCTGTTGATAGCCGTTAGCGTTTCTTAGATAACAGGGTCCCCATTTGCCGTTTGCATCGCGAATTCCTGAAATATTACTCGGGCAATTTATCGACGGGATCTGGCAAAGGACGTGAACAGCATAAATGCGAACCTCGATATGGTAACAGCTGTTGTTGCCGTCAAATCCTATCTGGTTTATGTATCTATTGTTTCATCGAGTATTAAGACCAACACACTTCCATTGTATACGCTTGTTATGGTCAATGTTATCTCTTTTTAACATTTCGAACTATTAACTTGTAATTTATAATAGTTAATAATATTAAATACTTTGGTTCTGTGACAGATGGATTATTTTTTGACATACTTGTTTGTCTGTTTATGTATGCAATATACCCAAGCTATAAATAATTCAATGAAACAAAATATACTACGATATTATCTGATTTAGATGTTAATTTAGAGATTATAGAGGATTATCTTATGGTAATAAGTACTTCTAATATATCTGGTATATACATTTTCCTCCAAGCTAGATCTAAAAACACACTTGTCATTCATGTTCCTTGTGCGGCACATTCTTTAAATTTAATTGGAGAATCTGCGGCGGGATGTTGTTTACAAGCAATCAAATTAAATTAATCCAGAAAAAAATAAATGACACAATTTTAAGGTTGCTTTTAATACAGTTTATGAATATAATTTTCAAAAACCTTTCAGAAAAATTGTAGCTCAGAGACGACCAGAATTAATGTAACAATTATTTATTTCTTCTGATTTGTATGTTTTAACTGTGATATATGAAATGTGTTCTTCAAAATAACTGTGACAAATCTTGGTGAACGTGTATCGAGGATTTTATTTTTCTTAATTGTTGAAGTAGAAAGACGGTTATACGCTGTTTGTGAGTTTAAACTATTGCCCTCTTCGAGTAGATACGGACATACTCCTGCTACCCGATTGGAGAGGACAGAATATGTAAATTCAACATGCAAATGTGCCTCTAATCTCACATTCAGACCTTTACCGTTAAACGCGTTGTTTATTGATGTTCCTTCGAAAGCTTAAAGTGACGACGATCGACGTTCCAATGACATTGACGTTGTTTACCATCTTAATTTTTTTTTTATATAATTTAAAAAATATTGTGTTTTTAAACAATATTTGTTTGTTTTACTATTTTTTTGATTTACAATTAATTTCGCATCAAAAAACATCCTAATCTAAACTAAATATGTACACATTCTCGTTTATCTTTATTATTTTCAAAGATAATTAAAACCTTAAACCTTTAATTAAATTAAAACAAATACGGTATACAAAATACAAACAAAACCACTTTGAACGTTAACTTTACGCAAAAAATGACTCGAAGAACTGTTAAGTTTCAGCTTTATGGTTCGGGTTTTAGGTTTTTTAGTCGCATTTTGAGTACCATTAAAGAGCACAAACCATTTAAAATACATATAAACTTTGAGTACGTTTACCGAAAGTTTTTAATTAATGGCCTTTAATTTCGAAATGAAAGGACCACAAGCCATAACGGCGTCATTGTGAGTCGACCGGCGGAATGCGAAAACTACAGCATAATAATGACATAATGGGGAGTATGGTGTCAAAAGAAAAGAAAATGAGACGAAGACTTATGTTGTTCGGAAACGAGAAGTGAATGCGTCATCATTACCACACAAGAAAAAAATAATGCGGTTATATTTCATTTACAAATTTTTTTATCTAGCTCTTAGGATAGATATGAAATTATGGATTAAATAAAAATCGTTTTTTTGAATTTGTTTAGATAGATATGAAGATTATTTACTTTTTTATAAATTTAATTATTGAATAAATTTAATGAGTGCGTAGTTTGAACATAAATTCTCAACATTTTAAATAAAAAAAAACCACCAGTGTGAAGTTACCCATAAATTCCATCCATAAAAAAAACTTTTTTGTTTGTGTATCGATTTTAATGATTAATAGGTCATTAGAAAGATCTCGTGGAGTAGAGCCTGAGAATGCGTATACTGTCTTCTACACAAAAGTGAATTTTAGTCGTCGTTAAATCATATGGGTAATTAGAAAAGTGCCAGGCGGTTCTTTGAAAAGCAAAATCATATCCATAAGTATAACTTTTTTGTTTATGGTCCGATTTAAGTTTGTGGAATACCTTTTTGGAAAGGGTTCGTCCTGTAGATCATGTCATAGTAATGGCGGCGCGGAATTCTAGCAATAACGGTAATTAAACGATTAAAAAGGTTATAAACAATCATATCCATAAATATAACGTTTTTGTTAATTGTCTGTAACTAACTAATAACTAATAAATATAACTTAATACGAGATGTGTAATAAACGAAAAGTCAAACAAAGTTCCAGAAGAGAGTTGAGCGAAACGCGATCCATTAACATACAATTCACAGTATGAAAATAGGACCTTTAACAACAACCAGGAACATTTAAAACAAATTTCCAAAACTAGATTATCCTTTACAAGCAGATTGATACAATTGTGGAGTTCTTGTCTGTCATTTGATTGACTGTATATTATCAAATAAACCATTTAAATCATTAAATTCAGATTCACACAGAAACAGCATTATTGAAACTTTATTAAAAAAAACTCCGACTCATTAAAGGAAAAATGTCTCAGAGACATGAGGTTCATAATGAATTCAAATACAAGCAATGCTCGTAGATGGCCCATGATACCTGCAAAAATAGTTTGGACTAGCGGTTTGAATTTTGTAGACAACGATCTTAAACTGTAATGGGGCCGTTACACATTCTTTTTTCTATTGGCTTATTCGATATTTTAGCAAAATTGAAGACTTCTATTAATTTTGTATTTTTCAAACAGGGCAAAAAAGACTTTGGATACGTCACCGTCGTTTCGCACGCGGTTGGTTGAAATAAAAATCAATAAAAGGTGCATGAGCGAGATGCCACGAGAATTTTATGCGCTAGAAGAAGAGATCCGAACGATTCACGTTTTGTCTGATCTTCTTGATCTTACGTGAAAACCTCGTAAACGTCACCAAAGCTGTTATACAGGGAATTTTGAATTTTAATATTAATTATTGCAAAAATTAAACATTTGTAGAATCTGAAAATGTTACCAATCCTTCTATTTTTACATACTTTATTGATTTTTTGAAAGACTGCCTTTCTATTTGATTGAGGGTAACGGCCCTGTACGGTACAATAAAAATGTGCCATCAATTTTTATATACAATTTAATGTAGCAACTAAATGTAACTACCCTGTTTTTCCGTTAGAAGCCGCGGTTTCGTATGAAAAAAAAAGTGGTTTTAAAGTGCGGCTTATAAAAGGTTGAAATGTTATTCATTTTAAAAATGTTTTTCTGATCGGTTTTCTTTGACGGCTAGAATTTAAATATCAAAATATAGCAAATAGTTGCAAAACATTTCAAAAATAGTACTTTTTTATTTTTAATAAAATTTTATTTACGTAGATATCTAGGTAATTAAAAAAACCCAAATATATTTTAATGAAACAATATAATATATTCTACATTAAAACAAAAGATATATTCTATGAGAAGTAAAACAAATTATGTACCTACTACTATGTGTAGATAGATAACAACTGTTCTATGAGATCATAAAATCCATGTCTTCTTCATGACCTGGTCCATCCGAATCGAAGC
>NW_019280529.1:4095-161654 GCF_000648695.1 Onthophagus taurus
TATTCCAAAAGTTTGTCACACAATAAGTGAAACAATTCCGAAATGACGCCGACGCGTGACGAGGAACTGTAAGTGCATCTTTTCGACGAATATTGATATTGTGGATGTCAGTACGATACGATATCTTCTTGCTCAGATAAACAGGTGTTTTTTTATTTAAAATTTTAAAATAAACTACTCCCCTGTGAAAAATGATTCTGTTATACATATTTAGCCACCCACATTCTTTTAACTTATGTGAAATTCTGCAGTACTTTCGAATTCCATAAATTAGTCTTAAGCACCCATTTTGGACATACTGCACCCGCCTTCGATTGTCCCCAGTTATGCAAGCACCATAGACCGAGTCACAATGATTAAAATTGGATAAAATCAAAGAATCAGTCAGTAATCTTTTACTGTTCTCATTTAATACATGCCGATATGGATAAAGGGATTTTAATACGCAATATGATTTCTGTAGTAACTTGTTTATATGTGAATTAAATTTTAAATCATCATCTATTAACAAACCCAAATTTTTCACAGTGCGTACGTGTTGTAGTTCTTGATTATTTACACAAATTTTAAGATTGTCATCAACAAATTTCCTATGATTTCTGTTACCAAATACTATCACATTAGATTTGCTGGAGTTTACTTTTAAGCCATGCGCCTCAGAAGTGTCAACAAGTGATTGCACATCAGAATTTATTTTGACAGCAGCAACATTAGTCTCGGTGTGAGGAAATGATATTAATAACTGAGTATCATCAGCATAAGCATGATATTCACAATGTTTCAAGCCCCTGTAGAACATACTAGTATAAACGATGAATAACAAAGAACCACATATACTGCCCTGAGGAACTCCTTTAGAGACAAATTCTGGTTTAGATAATGAGCCTTTAACTTTCGTATGTTGCCTTCTGTTCAGAAGATAATGTTTAAAAAAATCAATTGCCGTCTGAGCGAGACCAATGTAGTGCATAATGCTTAACAACAAATGATGATTCATCATATCGAATGCTTTGGAATAATCTAATAATATCATTGCATGCATATTTCCCTTGTCGACACTCCGCAACACACCGTCCACAACATCCATTAGTACAGTATTGCAACTATGACCCGGTCTAAACCCTGACTGATTATCAGGTATGACGTCATAAAGCAATAGGTGTTCACGCAACTGAGAACAAACTATTTTTTCTAGTGTTTTAGAAAGAGCAGGTAAAATACTTATAGGTCTAAAATCAGTATAGCACTTAGGAGAGTTAACTTTCGGCAACAGTCAGGGAAAACGGCTTCCAAGAGACATGTATTAATGATATGCGTAATCATATCTAATAAGAATGGACACGACATTTTTATTGTATTTATGCCAAGAAGATCGCTTCCAACGGCATTGGAGTGAATACATGATATAACTTTAGAAACTTCACTCGGTGTGACAGTATGAAAAGCAAACAATTCTTTAAAATTTCGTAACGTAGTGTTGTTATAATATTGTAATAAATCATGATCGATGTTATTATTTGAATTGTTCACGAAATAATTATTGAATTCATCTGCATCACACAAACGTTCAGGAACAGAAGGTCTATGCTTACGCCCAATGCCCAACTTATTATATGTTTTCCATAAATCGCGAGTATATTTATTTTGAAAAATAGTATTCATGTAAACCCTCTGTTCCCTACGTACCGCGGATGTAACATAATTCCTTAGCGACTTGTAGTATTCCCAATGTTCTTGTGCCTTAGTATTTTTGTAACAATTCAATGCTTTATCCCTTAAATGCATCATAGTCCTAACAACCGGAGTTAGCCAAGCAGCACAAGGTCGCGAGATTTTAATAATCTTCTCTGGCACATGTGTATCAAATATCTGATTGAAATCACCTGATTGAAATTAAAACGGACCTCATACCGACGGAATACAATTTCAACCAACCGTATAAGGTCATATTTAGAAGCAGGGATGATTGGGCGAAGGGAGGGCCTCAACTAAAAAGAGGAACCCTAGCGTCAGTGGACCAAATAGCCACATCAAATTGCCCCTCAGCTCAGACTTAACAATTTTCCAAGCAGAAGTTCTTGCTATAAACTTCTGCGCCGCTTTGAACCTACAGAAGAGACAAAAAGGTGCATCCATAAACATTTTCACAGACAGTCGGGCCGCCTTAGAGGCAATTCAGGCCTACACGTGTGACTCCGCACTGATCAGAGAGTGTACCAACAACCTGAGAGAACTCGCTAGGGGCAATGATGTTACCCTATGGTGGATTCCAGGTCACAGCAACATTGAGGGCAATGAGAAGGCCGACAAGCTGGCCAAAGAGGCAGCAAACACGCCCTTCATTGGACCCCAACCTGGATGTGGACTACAAAAAAGCCACCTAAAACAAATAATCAACAACTGGGAGGTTTCAAAGATAGCCTTACGCTGGAAAGAACTTCCAGCTCACAGACAAGTGAAGAGTATGATAACTCCGTCGCAAAACAAAACCAAAGAGGTTTTATGCCTCAGCAAAGGGGATCTAAGAACGCCCTCAGGCTACCTGACCGGCCATGCGCCCCTAAAATACCACCTCTTCCACATTGGACAAGCTGAGGATCAAACTTGTCGATTATGCAACGACGAGTCAGAAACTGCTGAACATATACTGTGTAATTGCGTCGCCAGAGGCCGTCTAAGACACAATATCTTCGGTAAAACTCCCCTGTTACCTACCAACATAAAGGTTCAAGACTTCAGGACAATACTAAGGTTCATCAAGGACCTACATTTGCCCTAAACCTTTGGAGAGCTAAAGTTATAATAGATCTTATAGGTCGCGGTAATGAAAGTTTAGGTAATGAGAAACATTCGAGGTTCTTTGATTTCGAGATTTAGCTTGTGTTATTTCCATCTTGGTTTATTGTATATGACGTTTTTGCAAAATTTTTGTAAAAAACGACCTGGTCCAGTTTTTTGGACGTTGAATTTCTAAGTTCTGTACCAACGTCCAGTCAACTGGACACACCTGAATTTCTTCAAAGTCTCTATTTTGTTTTTCTAAATACAACGTAATGTGCTATACAAACCAAAATTTAAAAAAATGGTCTGTGTTAACTGTGGTAAGGATACAAAAAATAGCTATGCTATACAATGTTGTGAGTGCCGTGGGTGGTACCATGCCAGCTGTGTTCGATTATCCAATGCTAAAATAAATGAATATCAGAAAGAACTTAACGCGAGCTCCGATTCTACAGGACATTGTGCAAAAGTTAAATTCAATGGAAGATAAATACGACAACATACTTATCATGTTTAATGAACAAATTGAGATTAATAAGTGGTTACAAATAAATGTTGAGAGTATGAGGAAAAAAATTGGAATGTTAAAACAAGATAAGAACGAGAAGGAACATCATAATTTATGGTATATCGATCCAGAATCCGAAAGAACGGTGGACATCGTGAACAGAATAGCTAACTCTCTTAATATTGAACTAGAGGAGATTGAGGCATTTAGATTGGGGAAAAGGGAACCAGGTGATGTTGTACCTATTAAAGTTATATTTGGGCGCAAACAGGATAAATTGAACTTTGTTAAAAAGAAAAAAGATAAGATCACAACGGAAGGACTGGTTTATGAGGGAACCAATAACAAGTTTTATTTCAATGACGAGTTAACGAAGTACAATCAGGAATTGTTTAAGATCACGAAAGAGTTTGGTCGTGGACATGAGTATAAGTATGTTTGGGTTAAAAATGGAAATAATGTTGTTTTTAAGCATTATCTTTCCATTTTTATCCCAAACATACTTATACTCATTTCCACGACTAAACTCACTGATGAATCCAAACCATTTTCATAAACTGTGCTGACTTGCCAAAAAACTAGAGAAAACTCAACAAGCTGCTACAATAAATATTAAACTACTTTACATTAACATAAGAAGTTTGCGACACAAGCTTGATGAAGTTGATGTTATTCTGACGCAGAGGGACCCTGACATTCTGGTGCTCGCGGAAACTTTATGAGGATGAATCGGTTGCTATAAATTTTGTAGCAACTAGATATAATGGGATGCATGTCTGTAGAAGGGATAGAGGAGGTGGCGTGTCGATATTTTCTAAGACAAATTATGATTGTAAGGTTTTGCAGCGAAGGGACTTAGAGGGAAATAATATTCTGGCTATTGAAATTATGCCATTTAATGTTAATGTTTTTGGTGTGTACAAACAGCCTACGAGTCTATATAACTCATTTATGAGAACGTTGGAAAGTATATTGGGGATTTTAATATACACTGTTGGAAATAATTCACGAGCACACCCTGTATAATCTGAACGCTTGTGTCTAGCGCAATAAAATTTGGTATGGAAGTAGTACTAAAGTAGTGTAACTTACTCTCACATGGAGAGCGGCACAATTCTGCTGGGAGGAGAAACATCAATAGCGAGAGTATCTCGCGCGAGCTTCGCGTACCATCACTACACGACGTGGCATGAGTCTATAAGTCGCTGTATTGTAGCAAGAGGGATGGCCAACCATGCCACCTCAACTCGCCTTCATAGCTCCTCAACGTTAGCCGAGGAAGCCGGATAACGTAGAAATCTCCGACCAGTCATGTCCCAAACATGTTCGATTGGATTCAGATCCGGAAAACGAGCTGGCCTATGAAGCATTCGTATACGGTGCTCTTCCACAAAGCTCTGTACAATACGCCCGATGTGCGTTCGGACGTTGTCGTGCATGTATAGCAGACCTGGGCGCCGCCGAACGTGGGGAAGCACAACGGATCGTAGCACCTCATCTACGTATCGTTGACCCGTCTTGGTCTGCTATACACGCAGCAGACGTGTACGTCCACCATGTGTAATAGCACCCCATACCATAATGCTCGGTTGTCGGTGGATAGGGCATTCTTGCACGCACTGCTCGAGTAGACGATCACCACGTCTCCGACGAACTAAAATTCGCGCATCACCGGTGCTCAATTCGAATCTTGATTCGTCGGAAAACAAAATGTCCCTCTACTCGGCAACCTACTGCAACCTAGCTGCTGCGGTGCCCGGCTGTTACTGGAATCCGCTGTATCCACGACGCGCGCGCAGTCCACTATCTACCAAACGCCGCCATACAGTTCGCGTAGTGAGTGCGCCCACGACGCTAAAGCGCTGAGCACAAGAGTGCGATCCTCGTGTGCTGGGGTCGCGCAGGGTCGTCCCGGCCGCGGCTGTAGGTACCTATGTCCTACCTCAGACCATTCTCGCCATGCCCGTTGCACTGCCGATAACGACCGCTCGAGACGACGCGCAATTTCACAGAACGATACACCCTCAATATGCATACCCTCAAAGATTCCTCGCTCAAACTCGCTTAAGTAACGAGATCGCCCATCCATTGCGCACAGAGTACGATAACAATGTGGTTCCTCACACCACACTAAAAACGACCAGTATTTTCCATCCACTTCGGTCTCCATAGCGACGAAATCTTCCACTTGGAAGAGCGGCTCAGTCAACAATGCCGCGACGGAACAACTCGAAACTCGACGAATAAACTCGTCTACAGTAAACCTTTGTGCTCCGCAAATAACATGGATTTATCTTCACGCGTTCAGATTATATAAGGTGTGCTAGTGAATTATGTCCAACAGTGTATGTCTATTAGAGAATAATAACAACTGCTTAGAGTACTTGGAAACATTGGAAACTAATGGGTATAAAATGTTGAACAAAGTAAGTGAATTAAATCCCACTAGAATTGATCAGCGAATTAGAATTGGATCATATTTTTACTAACTTTAAACAGCACTACAGTTGGGATGTTAATATGTTTGATCATTTCGTCTCTGACCATAAATTGATAGACATAAGACTTACAATAGATATAATGACTAAGATACCAAAGCAGTCGTATGAATCAAAAATAGTAAATTACGATGCCTTAAAGCAAAATGTTGAAATTGTGTTGAACTTTAGACAAACCGAAAACATTGAAATGGATACTTTGCTTGGCGTTCTTCAAGCGAAAATTGGTAAAGTCACGAATACATCTGTAAGACGTACAACAACAAATATAAGTGAGGGATGGGCCACTACAACAGTCAAGAATAAAATAAAAGAAAGATAAAGCGTATATTAGGACGAAGCGTTTTCCTGAAAGTGAATTATACTAGTGTCATTTTGTCAAAAACGTTATTAGAAGGAACATATGGATAAAAAATTTCAGAATACTGATGGATGCCCGAGAAAGCAGTGGTGTATTATTAAGAATGCCCTGTCGATTGATATAGGAAATAAACGGATTCCTAAGACTGTAAGCAGTAAGGGAGACGTAGTGGATCCTAGGAAAATTTCTAATGTTCTGTATGATCACCTCACTTTCAGTGTAGACAGGTTGCTTGCAGGAAAGCCGGCCGCCAATGTCAGCTTGGATTATGGAATAGATTCCTCAATGTACATTAAGCCTACAACTGCAGATGAAATTGAGCGTATAATTGATAATATGAAAAACAATGCAGCACCAGGCGATGACGGTATAAACCCAAAAGCGGTGAAAGTACTGAAAGGAGTTTTGTCACCAGTGCTATCAAGTATTATCAATAGAGAAATAAAACTTGATCAATTTTCCGATATCCTAAAGATAGGAAGAATAGCTGCACTGCATAAAAAAGGTTCAAAAACTCTTCCGGAGAACTATAGACCAATATCTATGCTGTCGGTCTTTGCCAAAACACTTGAATCAATGTTAAAAAGTAGACTACTGTCCCTGTCGTATTTGAATACGATTGGTTTCCAAACTTGTGACTGCTATTATATCATTGTTGGAATTTGTTTATAGAAATCTCAAGTAAGCTCGAAGCTTGGGAGTTCAGGGACCATCACTGAGAGTTTTTAAAAATTATTTAAGAAATAGAAAGCAGTACACTCTTTACAATAAAGCTACTAGCAGCAGGACTCATATAAAGTATGGAGTACCCCAGGGATCTGTTCTTGACCCTCTGCTTTATGATCTTGCTGTTTTATTCTACAGCGGGTCTATGGACTCTGTCTTTTCTGATGTTCAGTGTGATCTGGACAATGTTTGCTCTTTGGGTAGATGAAAATAATATTCAATTAAACAGCGATAAATGTTCTACATATATGATCTTTAACAAAAAGGCCACTACGAAATGTCATGAATTTATAATCTCTGGTATTTGGTTGAGTAAAGTTACAAATAGTACCTATTTGGGCATTGTCTTAGATAAGAGATTAACGTTTGACTCCTTTGCGGGAGAAGCAAGGACTTATTACCTTAATCTTAGGTTAAACTGATTTCGAAATGTACGATATGTATGTATGTAACTTCTTCTTGCGTTGTTGTTATATTTTAGTGTTTATATACCTGTTCTTATGTTTTTTGGGGATGAACAACAAATTAAAAAAAAAAAAAATTTATACTACGGCTACCCCAAAATATTACAAAACATAATTATTATGCACTGTGTCAGATTCTGAAGCATGGATCTACGCATAAACCAAGGTTTTCTGGACATATTGAGCAGTTGTATCTGGATTTCTTGTAAACTCCACCTCTGCTGCACTGGCGACACCTCTTCATGGCGGATTTGTCTTTCGGTATGGAAGGAACTGTCTTTAGATAATGGAATTCTGATTGTTGGTCCGTGGTTGGTCTAGTATATCCTTCATTGACTTGTAGCATATTCTTTATAACTTCTTCTCTGAACCTCAGGAGGTCAATTTTGGTTGTAACTCGTTTCTTCTTATGTATGTAATAGGCATTGCAATATTTATAAGATGAAAGAACACTTTTCTGTACCATTTTATGGTTTTCCTTGGCGATAAGAAGTATCCCATCATCTGGTCTGATCTGTCTATCCCGGACATGTACTTATTGTAGGCGAGAACACACTCTGGTTTTATTACTTCTTTTCCTTTTCTATTCGCTCCTTCTACCATTCGGTGTTTATGCAAAATAATTCTGTAAAAACCAGACGTAGATCTACTGCCCTCTCAGAATTGAGTAAGGAAAAAAATTCTCTTCTGTTCTCGCCTTTTACACACATTGCAAAGTATAAAATTAATAATATTTCGTATATTACCTAAACGTTTAAGGTATTCTATAAATTGCCTAGGTATTGTATAAAATACCGGATTATACAGATTGCCAGTAACATATACAAATGATCTTGGTTCAAGTACAACTAATTCAGATATAATTATGTATGCCGATGACACAACACTGGTTAATTTTGAGTTGCTACGATACTACACGATCAGTGGCGGAGCTGCTCTCTCTGAAGCCGAAATATGGTTTCACTCAAATAGGCTCAAATTAAATACCGATAAAACAACAGTAGCTGCCTTCTCGCTTGCACCCAAGACTGATACGCGGAACCCTGATAGTGTAATATTTTTGGGCGTTCATCTTGATCTCAAATTAATCTGGGACAAGCATGTCGATTATGTATGCAATAAACTATGTAGTAATATACATATATCTGCTGTGTGTATTAAGTAATAACGTGTCCAGTCAAACCCCAAAATGTGCATATTTTTCATTGTGCCAGAGCGTGATAACTTATGCGTTCCTGGTTTGGAGTGGTACGTACCATGTAGCGAGTTTTTGGACTACAAAGGAGGGCAATAAGAATATTGAGTAATTTAAAATACATGGATGATTGTCGTAGCTCTTTTACAAACCATAATATATTGACCTTCCCGGCATTGTACATTTTGGAATGTGTAATACATGTAAGGCGGAATCTCGACGGCTTTGTTACTCATGACACTTTCCATAAATATCCAGCTAGAAACGGTACCCAACGTGTCATTTAGTGTCATTTTAAATTTTTTAGAGTAAAATTCTATAACAAAATACCGAACGACATTGCTCGATTGCCTCCTGAACTGTTCAAGAATAAAATTAAAACTTTTTTAATTCGGAAGGGCTACTATTCGTACTCTGAGTATTTGTGCGACACCATAGACTTGCACGACTTTAGTGGTTAATGTTTTTGTTCTGTAAACAACCTGATGTTGTAAAGTACTGAAGTAAAGACTGCTCACATATTTATATAAATATTAGCTTTGTTCGTTGGGACTGCACTACTTGCACTAAGCAGTTTAGTGCAGATGTTGTGTATTCGTTGGGGATAGTGTAGTTTAGTGCAGTTGCACTCATACTGTTCGTTGGGCCATACGCAGTACAATTTCGTGCAGCCGGTGCAAGTTAGTGCAGATTTTGTTGCACCTGCTTTCGGTTAAGTTCAACAGGTGCAGTGTAATTCAGTGTAACTAAAATGGCGGAATATTTTGAAGCGTCTTTTGTAATAAATGAAGATGGAGATAAAATCATTGAAACGAATTGTTATTTGATTGTTGTAGGTAAGTAGCTATAATATTATTATTAATATTAAATATTAAGAAATAAAACCTTATAATAATTAATATTTGCTGTATTAGAGAACACAGTACATTCAATCCCAGTAGAGGCAGTAGAAAATGGACAAGAATTTTATAGTTTTGAAGATGGACGTACAATACGATTAAGAAATAATGATGAAGAGAATAAAGAAAATGAAAAATGGATTGGGATGATGCCAAAACAAAATTATTGCTGCATCTCTATAAAGTTATAAAGAAAGAAAATCTTTAGTTGAAGAACGAAATATAAAAACTTTAAAGAAAATGTGGAATTTGATAATAATTATTTGAATTCAAATATTATACACTTTCTTGATAAAAACCTGTTCGTTACGACTAAGCTTAATACACTTTTTTAACCTGCACTCAGTTGACATAACCTTACACTTACTTACACTTAACTGCACTATGACGTTATACTAGTGCCATGTCGTGCAGAGTAGGGAAGACCCAACAACTAAAGCTTTGTTAATATTTATGGTAAATAAATTTAAATTTGAAGTTTCGTCAAACAACATATAAGTTACATATCAAATTACAACTAAGCGTTGTCTACTCAATGTCTTTTTCCAAATCTCTCTATCCTGCGTATCCTCTACTTTCAGTTGTTTCTCTCGCATTGCCTTTGCGATACCTTCATTCCAGGATCTCGAATTTCTACGTTTCCTCTCCCTTGGCGGAACCTATTTAAATAACTTACTTTGATTCTGTTTATCACTGTTAACTTTGTTTTCATGCGATTTCAAATTTCGTCATTAGTTGTTCGTTGCATTCTTGACACCCTGGCGCTTCTTTTCAAATAGTCCATGTCAACCGCCTGAAGCTATCTTTCTAGATCTACATTTACTACCTATACAGGTAAACATCGGTTTGCGCCGGTTCGATTTACGCCGATTCACAATTACGCCGGTTGGTGCCTATTGATTTTTTCTGATTTGAAGGCGGAAGAAAATACCGGCGAAACAGGCAAGCACTGGGTTGTTCACGAGATTCAATGCTCGAACCAATATCCGTAGCACTAAACTAAGCGGCGAAGCAGCGGGCACTGATGTAGTAGCAGCAGCAGCTTACCCTCAAAAATTTCAAGAAATTGTGCAACAAGGGAACTACCCTGCAAATCTCATCTTCAATTTTGATGAAACATGTCTCTATTGGAAGAAGTTGCCATCGAGAACGTTTATTTCGCGAGAAGAACGTAGCCCTCCTGGATTTAAAGCCGCCAAGGATAGACTGATAAATAATGTTACCATAAACGAAGACAGTATCAGGCTTACACGCGTATGTAGATTCGAAGACGTAACAACTGAAGATGTGACCGAACTGTTAGACGTGCATGACCAACCACTCTCAAATCAAGAATTAGAAGAGTTGATGGAGGCATATGATCGCCCTCAATCAGAAAATCCCGAAGATGAAGAGGATGAGAAAGAAAATGATAGGAAAATCCTAAAAGCGAACGATCTAACTAGTTTCCTATCCTCTATAGCAGTGGTGTCCATAACGTCGATAGCGAAGCCATTTTGAGTCGATCGCCAACAAAATCATGAATCTGAAATATCTATAATTGGGTCTCAGAACCAAAAAAGGAAGGTTAGTTTTAAAATGTAAAAAGATTTTAAACCCTTCGGTCTATCTTGGCAAGACGTTTATATAAAAACTCGATCTTGATCAAAAATTAGTGGACACCACTGCTCTATAGAAAGGTTAACAGTTGAGATCTGAGATAGATGGGGATTACAATCGAAGCGCAAATTATGCTATGATTCTGCAAGAAAGCAACACTCAAAGCAAATGAAATTGGATGCTTTTTTCAAAAAGAGTTTAATTTAGTACCGACGAACTAGTGAGTTAGTATTTATTTCAAAAAATACATTAATTTATATCAAGAGATTGTTATTTATTTTGAATATATTATGTAAATAGGATATGTATTAAATAAACATGTTAGATTGTTCTTAGAATTTTGACATGGAACCTAATGTTATATCGTCCATTATATTTGTGTTCATTTTACGCCGATTTTGTTTACGCCGGTGTCTCTCGGAACGGAACCCCGGCGTAAAACGACATTTACCTGTATCTCATTACCATAGACTGACACTACTAGTGTTCTACGTAGTCTCTTTTAGGTCCTCTTCTTATGATCTTGTTCCACCATAGACTCTTAAGGCATCCTATAATTTTCCTGCTATCAGTTATTATATGTTTTGTCTTTCTTTCCTTATACCATTCTTATCTACAATTAGTACTCCCAAATACTTAAATTACTCAACTTGATTAATTGTTGTGTCGTCATTAACTAACATACTTTTTTAAACTCAAAAAACTTCAAATTTTATTAAAACTTAACCTTAAATATTATTTTTTTAAAGCCAATTTGGAAGCTACCCTTATAAATCCTTTGAATCAGTTTGAATATGGATTCGCTGACAAAACTCTTATTTACCAGTATTAATAAATTAAATATAATAGTCAATTAAATTAAGTGTCTTAAAAAATAAAAATATGTACTTGGACAAAAAAAATCTTAATTAACGTTTTATTTATTTTTAAGCAGCTACAGTAGTTTCAGATTTTTCAGTTACATCATCACTTTTCTCAGTAACATCTTCACCCCTTTCCGACACATCCTCCCCCTTTTCAGAAGAATCCTCACCTCTTTCGGACACCTCCTCACTCTTCTCAGAAACATCCTCACTTCTTTCAGAGGCACTCTCAGAAACATCTTCCCCATCTCTTTCAGTATTACCAGAATCATCAATAGATTTTTCAGAAGTTTCAGCTGGAGTTATTCCAGTTTCATCTTCATCACCTCTTTCAGCACCTTCACCAACCTCAGTTGTTGTTACATCATCGGTACGTTCAAGATCAGGTTTGGTTGATTCTATAATTATAGAAATGTTTTATTTATTTTTTTTTGTTATTTGTTTTTTTTTTGATAATTTACCCGATTCTTGGTCTTCTTCTGTATCGATATTTCGTTCTTCTTGGGTTTCTTCTTTATTATCGTCGATAATATCGGTTTCTTTATTTTCTTCTGATTCGTTTTCTCCTTCTTCTTCGATGTTTCTTTCTTCACCACTTTCTTCTTCAATATTTCTTTCTTTACCACTTTCTTCCTCTATGTTTCTTTCTTCATCACCACTTTCTTCTTCGTTATTTCTTTCTTCTCCACTCTCTTCTTCTTTGTCGTTTCTTTCCTCACCGCTTTCTTCTTCGTTATTTCTTTCTTCTCCACTTTCTTCTTCTTCTTTGTCGTTTCTTTCCTCACCGCTTTCTTCTTCTATATTTCTTTCTTCACCACTTTCATATTCAATATTTCTTTCCTCACCACTTTCTTCTTCTATATTTCTTTCCTCACCGCTTTCTTCTTCGATCATTTCTTCCCCAGAATTTTCTTCTAATCCATAATTGTCATCATCACTACTTCCTTCATCGTTAATTTCGAATCCAGAACTTGTGTTTTCTTCACCGGAATAAGCTTCATCATCTTCTCGTTCTAAACCTCCAGAATATTCTTCAGCATCGTCTGATTCTTCATATCCCGATTCTTCGCTATCTCTTTCTTGTGGTGTACCAGAATAATCTTCATCTGAATCTCCAGAATAATCATCATCGTAGTCGTCATCACCGCTCTCTCTTTCTTCCCAACCAGAAGTTTCGTCGTCGTCGTAATCGGAGCCGCTTTCTTCATCATATATATCTTCGCTACTTCGGTCGTAATAATAATTGTATTGAACTGGAGTTTCGACAGTTTTAGGAGGATTTTTGATGTACTCTTCGTAATAATAACTATCTTCGTCATAGGTAACACCATCGTCGCCGTAGTAATCATCTTCTTCATCTATCGAACGATCATAACCGCTTTCATATTCATCATCATCATTAAATAAGATGATGTAGCTATCATCATCACCACTATAATCATCATAATAATCTTCATCATCATCTTCATCTTCATCATCATCTTCATCATAATAATCTTCATCATCATCTTCATCATAATAATCTTCATTATCATCTTCTTCATAATAATCTTCTTCATCATCATCTTCTTCATCATCTTCTTCTTCATCATCATCTTCTTCATCATCATCTTCATCATCATCTTCTTCATCATCATCATCTTCATAAAAATCTTCATCATCATCTTCATCATAGTAATCATCATCTTCATCTATTCCACGGATTTTTCTATTATCTAAATCGCCAGAGTAGATATCATCATAGTGAATGTTTTTTTCATTATATGTGTCTTTGTAAACTCCATAGATGTCGCGAGAATCTTCGTTATCAAAGTAATCTCCTTCAGATCTTTGTTTGCCGTTGTAATAATAATCTTGATCTTGATCCTCATCGTATCCGCTGTTATGATCGTCCTCTTCAGAGTCTATTTCTACTTGTGTGTAATAATCGTAATAACTTTCATCGTAATAATCTTCCTCATCAACATTTTTATCGTAAGATTCTTCATTATAAGAATCTTCATCATAAGAATCTTCAACATAAGAATCATTACCATAAGAACCTTCATCATAAGGATTAAGATAATTTTCAAACAATGTGGTTTCTTGTAAAGTAGTCGTTTCTGTGATAATTTCCGTAACAATATCAGAAATTTGTTTAGCTTTAAAAGCTTCATTATTCAGAAGCTCTTCTTTTTTCATTTGCAAATAAGTCACGTAATTATTGATGATATCGATCGGATTAAAACCAAGCTTTTCCTTCTCCTCGGATAAAGCTTCTAAAGCCAGTTTTAATCTCGCATCATAATAATCATAATAATAATCATGATAATCATGGTACGAATCGCTTTCCTCCCCGGAATAATCATATTCTCCTAATTCTAAATCATCCCCGTAATAATACGGTGTCGTTTCGACGTAATAATTTTCCGTTTCTGATTCGTAATCGTAAGTCGTGGAAGATTCTTCACTAATGTTTTCTGGGATGTTTTGGCAGTTTGAGAATGAATTTATGAAATTGTCCCAAAGTTTGGCGAATGTGGCGAGGGCTTTTTCTTTATCGTTGATGGTGCTGTAAATGATTGAGTTGATGGCGAGTTGTTTTAAAAGTTTTAAATCGCTTCGAACGTTCGTCATTCCCATAAACATTGCGTACCAATCGAATGAGGCCGCTTTTGAATTGTAAATTCCTGGATCATCGTTGCAAATAACAACCGGATAACCTTGCGAAATGAAATATGTTCCCGGGTGATTTCTTAAATCGGTGATTAAGCCGAAAACTTGATTAGAAATCGGACAAATTTCAATTGGAATGTGCCTTTCGCGCACGATTTCTAATAATTCCGGGTGTTTTATCAATCCGATTCCGTGACCAATTCGAAAAGTGTTCATTAAGATCGAATCTAACACATTCATATCGGGTAAAGTTCCAATCCAATTTGTTGCGCCAGCGTGGAAGAAAAATTTTAAATTTGTGTTTTGTATGGTGGTGACTGCTTGGGAGATTGGTTTCATTAATTCTTCTTTTCTCATAACGTCGTAACCCGCGATGAAATTGGGAAAGAATTTGGCGACGTTTAAAGTGTTTTCGAGACTTTCTTGCACAGTATTTTCTGACTCTAAAGTTTCTTCTGATGTGTAAATTAATTTAGCTCCAAGAAAAACTTTGTGATTACACTTAAATTCGTTAACGATTTCTTCGAGCATATTTACAACATCGAATGGTTTATATAAATTTCCTTCTAAATCGTAAACTGGGAGAAAAGGGGCTCGAAATTCAACATAAAAGATATTATCTTCGTACAATTCTTGGAGCGCGCGATAAAAATATTTATAAAGAATTGGTTTATAAGTTACTAATCCAATTAAAACTTTATGGGTACTTTCAAAAACGCTTTTTGCGTCCGATTCGTCATCAAACGGCCTTCCTTCACTTCTTTTACTCATAAAAGCGTGCGATTTTAATTTTTTATCGAACGATTTATCGAATTTTCTTAAAACATTAACCGGGGACCAATCGCAACGATTATCAACGTGGTCGTAAAAAAAATGCAGAAGCATTTGGTCATCTTGGAAACAAGCGTACAAATCCTCACTAAAAGTTAAATTATAAATAAATTCGCCGGAAACCATCCCATAAAAATGCGTGTGCAACATAGCCCCTTTCGGCATCGTTTTTAAAAATCGATAAACCAAGGATTGTTCAACAAAATTATAAGTTTCAAAGAAATGTTTTGACGCCAAAAAAACTTTTGGATTATAATAACCCGTTTTAAACTCGTTCAATTTAATCTCCATTAAAACATCGTTAACACAATTTTCTTGAGGTGTTAATGTTATATCACTTCCCACGGTTTTATTATCTTCGTTTGAAATCACCAATTTTCTCATTTCCCAAAAATCCCGCTCTTTATCCGAAGAAACCACTTCGAAAAACATTAAAACTACAGATAACACAAACATTTTTCTTTTTGATCAATCAACACGTGAATTAACAAAATCGTTAATTGTTATCGTAAATCGAGTTTTATGGGATTTTATGTAGGAAGATTATTATTTTTTCTTTCACAAAAGATTATTTTATAAAATTAAAAATGTTTTAAAAATAGAAACTTTGCTTAATTCGACCTTCCAATTACAAAGAATCGTAACAATAATTACTTAGCTGTGCTTGTGAATACTAATTTACCTATATAACATGTTAAACACGCCAAGATACAACCATTTTAAAAGAAAACTTAGAAATGATACGATATATTGTGATTTTTGTGTGCTTGGTTGGCTCAAATCGAGGAGATTTGGTAAAAAATAATTTAATTATTTAACTTTATTTTGATTAAATTTTTTTAGTGGGATGATTATTGCGAATCATGTGATGATTATGATTTATTTGGATTTTGCGACTGGTTCTGCGAAGATGATGACTCAGAGGAAACTAAGCCTACAACACCTTGTCCTACTTTACCTCCAAGTACTTCTGAAAAAACAACTGAAAGTAACGAAAAACCCACAACGGCTGCAACAACTAAAGCTGATGAAGCTACAACACCAAGTGGTGGTGTTACAACACCAGCTGGTGGTGATGCAGCTACAACCCCTACCGAAGCTACAACAGTACAAGGGTGATGATTTCAGGAAACATCGAATTGAAAAATATTATTAATAAAATGTGTATTTTTTGTAATTACATTCGTTCATTTTTAATTAAAGTTGCTATTATAAAGCTCAGCTAATTCGAATACCCTCAAATCCGAATTCCCTTTTAATGCAATCAAAATTAGAAAACGTAAAATTTGCATTATGTCCCTTGCAATTCGAATTGGTAAAAGAGATCTACATTACTTCCTCTGTCCGAAAGTAATTGCTACATTTGAGTTTAACTTTTGTCCGAGAATAGTTGCTACACTTTGTTTTATTTCAAAGAAATGCAAGAAATAAAGATTTAGGAAGCAAAACTATATTACTTATTTAAATTGAAAACACAAAAAAACAATTTTATTATTATTTATTTGTAATACTTAATTACTTCTATTGTTTAAATGTTCTTGAGCCATTTTAATAGCATTTTCATCGCATTTATTAGACAATAAAGTCCAATTAGAATGATTGCGTCTTAATTTCATTTTGTTTAGGTGTTTTAATTTATAACTATTACACTCTTTATGTAATAATGTACACTGCCGTCCTTACTTAAATCGTCGTATCTACATTTTTCCTAATTTTCAACCTAAATGCAAATTCTTGAATATGGATGTTATTTCTACCTATTTGGCTAAGTAAGAAAGTCCTAGCTGCTTTTAAAGTTGCTAAAATATATCTAAACATATCATCCTATCTCCAGTTTTAATACATTTCCTAAGTGAGAAAATCCTATCTGATATTTACTAAAGTAAATAATCCTAACTAGCTTTGTTCAGTCTTATGACTATGTACATGAGTATTCAATGTGAGGGCTTTGCTACGTTAAAATGTCCTATGTTAAATTGTCCTATCTCACATTTTTGTTGTAATAATAATAATAATAATAATTCATTTATTGACTTGATAACAAAAACCTAATTCAAACATATAATAACATATCAAAATAAAAATACTATTAATTAAATCAAGTCAACTCGGACGATTGTCAGAGGAGGTTTAGATAAACAACTCTGATTTTCACAATCGCCCGAAAATACTATAAATAAGAAAAGAATAAAAGAAAACAAGAAAACAGATAAATCGAGAAAACACGCAAAACGTGACAAAACACAAAAGAACAAAAACAAAATTGTTTTTTCAAGCAACATCAAAAAACAAATTGTAATTTAAATGCCTTTTTGAAGGCAGGCACTGATTGTTTAGAGCGCAAAGCTTCCGGCAGAGAATTCCAAAAATCAGCAATTCTGTAAGAAAAAGACCTTTTAAACAGTTGGGTGCTATGAGGCAGGATAGACAGGCAGTTCTTTCTGCGGACGTTTATATTATGAACGTCCGTTCTAAATCTGATTTTATTGTGCAAGTAAGCCGGAGTTTTGAACATAATAATTTTGAAAAATAATACTCCCTCATGAAAAATTCTCCTTGCTTTCATACTCAGCCACCGTATCTCGGGCAACTTGTAAGAGATCCTTTGATTTCGACGTATACCAAATATCAAACGGAGACACGCCCCCTGGACTCGTTGGACTCGTGCCGCAGCATCTGCACGCAGATGAGGTCCATAAACAGCGTTGCAGTGATTAAACCGAGAAAGTATCAACGTGTCAGTGAGCAAGGCTCTACTTTGCGTGCTTAAAATGTGACGGTTGGCGTATAAAGACTTTAGCGTGGCATACGAACATCTAATTAAGTGATTGATATGTGTATTAAAACGCATATCCGAATCCAGCCATACCCCCAAGAGTTTTACAGTATCAACTACGCGCAATTCATCGCCGCCCACACGAATGCTCAATGATGCTCTGGCAGGACCAAGGTCTTTACTTCTACCGAATATAATAGCTGATGATTTCGTACCATTAATCAATAGACCGTGCCCTTCCGATACATTCACCACCCGTTCGATATCTTGATTTAAACGACTATTTGCACTTTCAATCTCTGACAACGGAAAACTCAAATATAGTTGTGTATCATCCGCATAAGTTTGTAATTTACAGTAACGGACGTGTAACGAGAAGGCACTAGTATATAGGACAAATAGGATAGGACCGCAAATACTACCCTGCGGCACACCTGTAGGAGTGTAAAATTCACGAGAAGTAGAATCACGAACGCGCACCCTCATACTTCTGCCCTCCAAATAATGTCGAAAGAAATCAACGGATTCACGGCTAAAACCCATAAACCTAAGAACAGCAAGCAACATTTGATGATTGATAGTGTCAAATGCCTTAGAATAGTCAAGTGTCACCAGGGCCGTAACAAGGCCAGAATCAGAGGAGCGCACAATGTCATCCGTAAGGTTTAAAAGAGAAGTAGCGCACGAAAAACCCGGACGAAAACCCGATTGGGAATCAGGCAGAAGATTATATTGAGTTAGGTGTGTTCGCAGCTGACGATCCACAATTTTTTCAACAACCTTGGAAAGGCCGGGTAGAAGACAAATGAGCCTTAAATCGCTATAATTGGAAGGATTTGGTTTTTTGGGTATTGCAACTGCAATAGACTGTTTCCAGATGGTAGGGTATACATTTTCTGTTAAACAGAAATTTACGATATGTAAAATATATCTAGATATAAAAGGAAAACACATCTTAACAAATTTTAGTGCTATGCCATCGACTCCAACGGCATTGGAAGAGATACTAATCAACGTGGAGTATAGATCGTTCTCCGTTATAGCCCAGAAGGAGAATTCAGTTTGAAAAGCAGTAGCCTTGTTGTTATTGTAGTATTGATACACATCACAGTCGATATCAGTTTGAGGAACAGCGCCGCCGAAGTGACTCGCAATCTCATTTGCATTGGCCAACGACTCCGGGATAATACCCTTACCTTTAGTAATATTTACGTTTTCCCTAATGCGACGCCAATACTCGGAGGAAGTGTTTGGGGAGAGCTGCGAGTCAAAGTAGGCCCTTTTTTCCCTTCTGATAGCGGCTGTAACATAGTTTCTCAAGCTTTTATAATAATCCTTATGAGAATCCAGCCTGGTATGCTTGAATCTCTTATACGAGTTATCACGAAGTTTAATCATTTCTCTAATAGTGGTCGTCAACCAAGGAGGCCGAGGGCTAGATACACTCTACTAGGAATGTGTACATAAAACACTGAGAGCAGCAGCTCATTGAAAATTCTCAATTTATCGTTAACATCCTGCGTATAAATAATATCCATCCACGGCAGCATCCCCAGGTAACTCTCAAGAGCAACCCGATCTGCAGAGCCATAATCCCAGACAGTTTTAAAGAGTAGAGGGGGCTTGAAGTGCTCATGCAAAATGGTGCAGAAAGTGAAAAAGTGATCCGAGAATTTAAAAAATTCCCGAACACCGCACTCCCGCACCGCAATACTTTCCGTCACCAAAATAAGATCAATAAGCGTAGAACTAGAGGCAGTTACCCTAGTAGGTGAGTTTACAATCTGAAGCAAACCGTACGCACACATGAGGTCCTCTAAAAGCCTTGTAGATAGGATGAATTTACTAAGTTTACATGGGAGAATCGGTTGCTGATTTCAATAAACCTCTCTCACATAGGCTCTAATGGGAAATAATTTACAGAACATAACCTATAAAAATCAGTATGCAAGTAGTCTGCAATCATCCATGTGTTTCCGTGTTTTGTTGCTATACAATTATTGTGAATTACTAATGTACTAATTATTACAATACTAATAAGTGGTGGTGACAAGGAATGCCTGTTGGTAGTCAAGTGTTAATGGTAAGTATAAGAAACAGACTCATTAAGATTTTATGATTATGAGTATTCCAGTTAGTGATAAAAATCACAGCTGATAATGTGTTTGCCGGCAGAGGTCCCTATTATTCAATGTTAATGATTTAGGGTTTTATTTTTGTGGTAGAAAGACTGGGAAGTATTTCCATTTCATATCATATTGTAAATTTCCCTAGATTGTAAAGACATTTTAGTTGCACATCTGATAGATTAATAAAAAACATAGGTATATTTAACACAAACCTAGCACCTTCATTTGATTCTACCTTGCTGTCAATTAGATTATAAGAAAATAAGTACCGATTGCTGGATGCCTTTCTCACCTGCGTCGATTTCATCTTTTTCTATCAAATATAAATAAGTAGTCTGGTCCGATTTATGTTTTACGTTTCATCCTACGTTTAATTTTTGCTTTTAGAAAAATGGAATCTCTCGATAAAAAAATTGTATCCATGGTATTAAATAAGAAGTTACAAGAACTAAAGAACTAAAGAGCAATAGGGAACCTAAACAGAGCAGTAACGATCTAGCAGCGTCAGCAGCCATCATAGTGACGTTAGTGATTTGGAAAATTATTCTGAATATGAGAACCAGATTGCGAACGATGGAACTAAGTACGAAAATGAAGAGTACAGAATTCCTATCGAACCCGATAAATCCACGAGAATCACTATTCTATCAGATATAACATTGGGACCAATTTCAGGAAATCACATGGCACAAGGAAGAGAAAACAATCAAGAAACAATGTTTGAAGAAAATGAAATGTGGATTAAAAACATGTTAATAAGTGTAGTAAACCAAGTTGTTAATATGCGTGAGAATTTAGAAAAATATGTGTATACCAAGAAAGGGATCATTCGTAAGCGAAAAATGTTTGAAGTACCTCTTGTTGAAAGGAAAAAACAAAAATTACAAGAGAAGAAGAAAATGCATACTGTTAAATTACCATGTATGAAATGCATAAAAAACTGCGCGAAAAAAATAAATGTTGACAGACAAGAGGAAATCAACTCTCAGTTCTGGGAAATGAACAATACTAATCAAAGATTATTCTTATTTGGATGCATAAGAAAGTGTCAAAAAGGAAGAAAAACAACAAAAGGACGTTCAAGAAGGGAAAACTCATTTAAATATTTTCTTAAAGATGTCAATGACATAGACACATCTGTATGCAAAACGTTTCTCCTAGCTACATTAGAATTCAATTCTTCCAATGACAGTCTCTTGAAATCCGTCCGAAACACTGAATCTACAGCTATTTCACCGAGGATTGATAGACACGGACGTCATCCTAATCACGCAAAAATTGATAGGACCCTAATAAAAGAGCATATTAAGTCCTTTCGTCCAGTTATATCCCATTATAGAAGGGAGCATGCTCCAAATAGACTCTATCTGCCAGCTGATATATCTGCTACCCTCATGTATAAAGACTTCAAGGAAAAGAAGCGAATCTTAAACTGTCTTACGAGCTATATAGAAAAGAAATAAGAGCAATGAATATTTCATTCGCGAGACTTGGGAATGAGGAATGTTTTGAATGTGAAAAGTTTAACTTACACTCAACAACTACTCTTCATCAAAAAAACAATTTACCCGAAGATTGCGACTCATGCATGTTATGGAAAAGGAGGTTATTTTCATTCCAAGACTGATTTCCTTTAATGAGTCCTTTGTACCAGTTGGTCAATATACAAAGTCCACGAAACCTCTGGCGGTGGTGTGGCACGAAGCAATCCGAGGAAGGAAAAAAGAAGATTTGATTTCAATATTTTATGCGTTTCTATTGAGAAATAGAGACGTGTCTAACATAACGATTTGGCTGGACAATTCTGCAGCCCAAAACAAGAATTGGGCTTTATTCTGTTTTTGTATCTACGCTGTCAATAACTGTTCAGAATTGGCCTTGAAAACTTTGGAAATAAAATACTTTCAGTCAGGACATACATTTATGTTGGCAGACGCGTTCCACCATCAGGTGGAAAAATCACTTAAGAGAATGGGGAAGGTATTAGACTTTGATGATTTCAAACGTGCAGTTAACGATGCAAACTCTTCTAAAGTTGACATGAGTATCAAAGACTTTTTTGACTGGAAAGATTTTAGTTCCAAATACAAAATTCAAAGGAATAATCCTAAACCATATTTGCAAGATATGTCACATTTGGTATTTAGGGAAGGAGAATACGTAATGTGGTATAAAAACAACTTTTTTGAAGATGATTTTGTCAAACTAAATTTTGTGACAGCCAAACAATTCAAGGAAGGAATGCCGAAGCCTACTTCCAAACATGAATGCCGAGGAATATCCGAGACGAGGAAAAGTGACCTAATCTCAAAACTACGGCCAATTATTCCTGAAAACCGTCTTAAATTTTGGGAGCATGTACCCATCATATGTGCTGACGGCAATAACGATGACGAATTTATGGATGAGGTGTAATAAGTTTTTATCTACAACTATTGAATTATCTATTCGTTATACAATTGATTTTTGACGGGTAATGACACTCATTACCCATGACAGACAAAGTGTTGAATAATGAGGCCATTATTCCACACTTCTGACACTGCCTACTAATCAAAAAATAAAATATTAACAGAAATGACAGCTTTCTTATATTGAGGTTATGTCTGAAATGTCTATCAAGTTTATTTTTTTTTCGTTTTTTTGATTTTTTTTTCAAAATTAAATAGTTGTAGATAAAGTATAGTATTCAACTTGCGTATAATGGATGTTACCCACTCAGATTACATTATTATTATTATTATTATTAAATTATTTTTGAGGATTTGAACATTTTAGTTTCCGGCTGATAGGATACAATTGTTTTACCACTCCTATCACAGAAATTTTCATCTATGTTTACTGCATGAATAGCTATATTTTTTACCAAAATACGTATGTACTATGTTTGTCAATAAACTTGATAAATCATATATTATTTAGTAGCATTCCTTTTTCTTTACAGTTTTCTATATTTTAGGTGTAATTTTACTAAGACATAACATCTTATCTGCACATTTTTCTACATAATTCAGTTATAACTAAACTTATACTTTTTTAATCGTAAATAATGAAAATATCCATACGCTTTGAGATGGCATGCAAAGATTGAAAAATAAATGTTGAAAGATATGGATAGCGATTAATTTTCCCTTTAAATTGAATTATCTCAGTTTCAACATTTTGTCACTTAGAATAATTTCAGTAAGGACGACGGTACACTCCATTGATTTTTGCAGCGAAATAAACACATTATCTAAAGGAGGATTTCAGGATTTTCTCCAGTAGGATTTTTTCACTGCTTCAATTAATTCATCGATATTTCTTTATGGTAGTTGATGCTGAACTGATTGAATGGAATTGAAAAAACCTAAATCCAACACATTCAAATCGGCACTGTTGGGTGATTGCGGTTTTAATAGTTAGTGAAGAATCGTTACTGTACAAATGTAGCTTTGCATTATCTTGTTGAATGTATATTGTGTTTTTCTTAGAACCAACAGGCCACTTGTCCCGTATTGCAAGAAATAAATTATGAAGAATCATTTTCCTTATTTCTTCTTTGTTAACAACTTTCACAGCTTTGGTTACGAAAGTTCCCTTTGGTCGATTCTTGCTGTTTCTCTTAGCTGGAGAAGAAGATGCAAATAGCTAAATTCCTAACTTTCCATCAAAAGACGCTTTTCTATGAAAATCCCAACGTGGACGAGCAACTGCCGCCATAAACATTACCTTTGTAATAAATCTTTTACTCTTACAAGGTCTATAAGGCTGTTCTTCTTCGGGAGTTATATAAAAACTTCTTTTAGTTTTGGTTATATAGAACCAATTATTAGAGAGATATGAAATACATCATAATTCTTAACTCTACAAAAAATAAAAAAAAAGAAAGAAAACAATATCTTAAATAAAGTAAAGAAATATTCGCAGCAAAACTGTGACTCACCGGTCTCTGCCAGAAATAGTAGTCACCTGCTCTCCAAGTAACCGTGCCCTCAAATGTTTTTTAAAACAATTAACACCGAGATTCCTCAACTCGTCACCAATGCTCTCGTATGACTTATATATATGAAAAGAAAAAGATCTTTGGTAAAGTGACGTTCTGTGTCGAGGCGGGGCTAAATCTAGTTTCACGATTGTGAATATCGCACCTGAAAAACATCATATTGTACAAATATATAGGGATTTTAGTAGTAATCAATTTATGATAATAAGTTAGAGTATGAAGTTCTCTTCTTGAGCGCATCGACAACCAGCCTGATTCAATAAGCCAGTGGGAAATGTGATCGAACTTCCGGATTCCATAAATAAAACGAAGACAGCGATTCTGAACTCTCCGAAGCCTCCCCGAGTCATATGAGCACACAGCCGGATGATATAAGGGAATCATATAGTTAAACTGAGAAAGAACCAAGGAGTCACATAAAATTTTTTTCAACATGATAGGCAAATAGCTTCTATGAGGATATAGTAGCCTTAACGAGTGATACGCTTTCTTGATGTAGTTATTAACTTGACTATGGTATCTAAAACTGTTATCTATGACCTTAATGTAGTTCGTTTATACAAAGGAAGAGAAGAAATGTTTGCAATTTGCTGGCTATAATCTTTGACTTTCCGTCTACATCTTTTTTTAAGGGAATCAACATTAATGACAGAATTGTTATTTTGACAACCTTTGGCTCGTTTCTACAATTTGGAGATCGTTGAACGACTGCAAGAAAACTTGCGTGCGGCGGCATTTATCGCGCCTCGTTTAAGTTTTCCTTGACTGACATTTTGTAATAAATAATGTTTTCTTTCTTTCTACACTTTTTGCCACCTGTATGAATGTATTCCGAAATATTTTTGTCGCTTAAAAAGTTAAATTTGACATAAGGAAACTAATTATCACAAAACAAGTGCAATAGCTAAGTCGGTTTTGGTCATGGCACACTTTGATTGTTATATTGTTTACCTTATGTATCTAGATAAATCGCTTATGCATTTTATATTTACAATAATTTTTATATTAAACTGAAATTTAGCAACTATTATCGGACAAAGGAAGTATTATTTAATGATTCTTTTTCCATTTTACATTTGATGTAAATCAAATTCGTTTTTGCACTTTAAATGGATATTTTATTTTTATTTCTCTACCGGTTTCGCCACATAATTATAGCGTCATCAGGAGAATACCTATATTAATACAAAACATTTTATATGTTAATCTTAAAACAAGCGCATTGCATTATTTGAACTATTACATTAACATTTTAAAAACAACTTACGTCAATGGTTACAAAAGCATCCTATGATAGAAGTTACTGGGCATTTCTTTATGTATTTTCACCCTTAAATTTCACTGAGAATCTTATAAAATTGCGATTAGAGAGGATTAAATTTTATGAAACGTTATTGCGTCATGCACCTTGCTGCTAAAGTTGATTTGAAGTTAGGGATCATATGTTGATTTGGGGAAATTTCGTTTTTATTGTTGAGGGGTGAGGGTGCGGTGAATCCTAGGTAGGCTTGTCCTACTTGTTTTACCGTATTCTGGGTTCTTGTCTTATGACCTGAATCAGGACCGACACTGCAGTTTTTACTGCTCCTTCACGAGGTGCCCCTGTACCATACCAAAAGTGTCCGATCTAGACTGCCAGTCGATAAACAGGCCTCCTGCCCGGCTGTCGTCACGTGGCTTAGGGCTTGCACGGCAGAAAACGTGGTCGGTGACGACTGATATAGTCGAAACTGTTATACCATGAATGCCTATTGTTTGTGGACCTGTTCCACGGGCAGGGCATGGGGGGCTATCTTGGCTTAATTGCCTGGGTCAAGAGGAGACAACCTTATTAAAAACCCCAAAGTGAATGTGAAACAGCTTATGCAGAGCACTTTAGGCTGTCATCTGACGGTCTAGTCATCCGGGAAGCGATGACTGCTAATAAGCGGACTCTGGAGACCTGCCGACTTTCAGTTTCAATAGGCTTATCGGGGTATGGGAGCCTTTCTGCCCTACTTGTGGGATTAGTATGGAGACGCCCAGTAAAAATAAAACCCTAGACGAGGGGGGGATAAACCTCGATCCTGAAAAGGAAACAAAAAAGATGGAGAATAGTCCTCCATCACAATCTACACTTGTGGTAGCCGGACCGTCCGCACTTAAGTTAGGTTCTCCCTCTCTGGAAGAGGAGCAGGTTCTTCTGCACTCTGAAGGGGAGGAAGATGAGCAGGAGGGTGTTGGTGGTATCACTATCAGTGAGTAATGCTCGATACCAGATTGTATTACCTAAGCGGCAGTCCTGGATCGAAAATGAAAATTCTCTGGTTCAGGCAGACATTTGCTTGTACACAGATAGATCAAAAACGCCTGAAGGGGTTGGAGCAGGAGTATACTGCCAGACACCTCGAATTAAGCAATGTTACAGCCTGGGTACGTACTGTACTGTATTCCAGGCGGAAGTATTTGCTAATAACGTGGGTGCTAAAATCCTTCTTGAAAGAGGGGTGAAGAACATGACAGTACGAATTTTCTCAGACAATCAAGCCGCTCTCCAGGCGCTTCAAGTCGTGAAAACGTTGTCGGCTCTAGTTAATGATTGTAAGAGAACATTAAACACACTGAGTTGTGATAATAGAGTTTCTCTGATCTGGGTCCCGGGTCACTCTAGGGTTGCTGGCAATGAAGCGGCAGATAAGCTAGCACGAGATGGCAGCGCTGAAGCGTTTGTGGGGTCGGAACCAGCAGTTGGTGTATCATTTGCGATGGCCAAATATAGGATTGGACTGTGTGCTGAAGAGAAACTGCGCCTACTGTGGACCAGTTCTCCTGGAATGAGACCTGCTAAGATGTTTATTAACATCGCCACTGTCAAACCCGGGAATATTTTAGGACTTGCCTGTAGTAGCATAAAAGTTTTAATGGGTGTTTTTACTGGCCACTGCCGATTAAAAGCACACCTCAAATTGTTGGGTTTAGCCGACGATGTTGAATGCCGACTATGTGCGGAGGAAGCAGTGACGGTTGAGCATGTTTTATGCCACTGCCCTGCCGTTAACCGTATCAGATTCTCGATTTTTGGGTCGCAGTTTATCTCCTCAAAAAATCTGAATGACCTTTCACCGAGCAAGGTATTAATGTTCGAAAAGAGCATTGGACTGCACGGTGAAATTTGATAACGATATCTATCGGGGTACAATAGATCCTGAGGGTCGCGGTGCAAGGTTGGTTGGTCCGGCTACCCGATATGTATTCTATGTAATGTAATGTAACATCGTGGATGTTGCTTGGACGTCTTATTTAAATTTGAAATAATAAAATAGTTATTAAAACTATCTTAAAAAGGGGGATTGTTTAGAAAGGTGGGGATTTATATGGTAAAGGGTAGGATGTAAAAGGATAGGTGTGATGTCCATAGGATCCAGAATATTGCGATAACAAAATGACATCTTGTTTTGAAATCCTCGTCTCTCTGGGGGTTTTTCTTTTCGGATAGAAGACTATTATAGAATCTATATAGACTGTTTGGGGTCGTTTATGGGATGAGTAGATCTGACATCTACTCATAGATCTAAAGCAAACAAACAAACAAGGCAATAGTAGTCTATTTTACTACTGGAGATTATAAACAACATCAAATTCATTAGCTAATTTCTCTTTGGCATAACATTTAAACTGCAAGTTATTTGCATTTTGGTAAATTTATTAGGTATTCCATACTTATATAAAAACTGAACCACCCTGTATACTGACTACAGATTAACAGGATTATGAGAATCCCATTAACATGGGATTCTTTTAAAACAACTTTCTACCTGCGACACCCCGGGTGGCCTAATTTACTGGATTTCATCCTACATCTTGGGTAGATTACAAACCGTTGCCATTACCAATTATCGCTCAACAGATATACTTCCGGTGTGGCTCAGGGCAGCCTTCTGGGGCCATTGTTATTTCTACTCTATATCAACGATATCCACGCCTTCTTTCGCCACTCAAAATTTCTTTTATATGCCGATGACAGCAAAATATTTGCCCCAATTTGTTCGCTTGATGACTGTGTGAAGTTGCAGGATGGCTTAGACAGATTAGAAATAATAGTCTTTATATTAACCATGACAAGTGCAGCAAAATCACATTTACACGTAAACGATATCCTATTGCTGTTGATTATTCCTAACATTCTCAAATCTGAGTGCGATCGAAATCTTGGCGTTCTCTTTGACTCCAAACTTACATTTTCTGCTCATATTATTTATTATTCATATATAACTGCTTTTCCAGGAGCATATTTTCCGCAGAAGTTCGACATTCTTTGGTTTCCATACTTTTCATTTCATGTGGTAGCGCATTATACAATTTCACGGCTATATGGTGGTAAGTTTTTTGTGATTTTGCCACTCTGTGAAACGGAATTACAATATCTTCCTTGTAGCGGGTGTTGTGATCGTGATTGTCTGCATTGTTTAGTAACGAGTCTTTTTTGTTGTGAATATACTCAAGGCAGGTAAGTATAGAACAGCATGGTGAGTATTTTTAATTTTTTGAAGTGAGTTCTGCAGCTCTCATGATTTCTTAGCCCAGCTAGTATACGAATTGCCTTTTTTTTGTATTATAAAAATAGCTTCCATTTCTCTTGATGCACCCCACACAATAATCCCATACGTCGCTATACTGTGGAAATATATAAAGTATATGCTACGCAGTGTCTCTGCTGGTAGGTTGCAACGTATAGTCTTAACACAATATAAGGCATTTGATAGTCGTCTTTTTAAGTCGGATATGTGTTGGGTCCATTTAAGTATTTCGGAGATGGTAACTCCAATGAACTTTATGGATTTATCGGTTACCTGATCATTTTGTTTTGTGTAAAAGGTGAGTATATTTGTTTTTTCTTTATTTAGTTTTAATTTGTTTATGGAAAACCAGTGCTCTGCCTTTTCAATGTTTTGTTTTGTTTTTTCTTCAAGTTTCTTGATGTTACACTTCTTGTAACGAAAGATGTGTCATCCACATAAAGCCAAATTAACTCTGCTGAGATATTTTCTGTCAAATCATTAATATACATATATGAGGAATAGGAACAGTCCCAAGATCGGACCCTGGGGTACTCCTGTTGCCACTTCTCTTCAAGTTGATTGTTGACCTCGCCAAAAAACGGATTATTTTCTTCCTTGCAAATATGATGCTAGAAACACTTCAATGCATTTTCTCTTAATCCATATTTTTGTAGTTTGCCTAATAATGCAATTTGAGTGAACTTTTGTTGATCAAAACCGTGAATTATATCTTCTATTACGCTTAGTAGGGCAGTTATTGCAGACCTTTGTTTTTGTACCCATGTTGATTATGTTCTCTTGAAAATGTTGAAAAGAAATAGGTCGACATCGGACGCCATCCGGACTTTGGTAGAATTTGTTCAGAATGGTTTCGAGGCCAATATTTATTCTGGAGCTGCATTTTATGATTTAACAAAGGCGTTCGACTGAGTCTCTCATGAGTTACTAATTCGTAAATTTAGTGCCTTCAATATGGACATCAGCAGCATAAATCTTCTCGAATCTTATTTGACGAACAGATCGCAGTATGTTTCACATGGCGGTCTAGAGTCCGGTCGTCTTCCACTTAGGTATGGTGTACCTCAGGGCTCAGTATTGGGGCCACTCCTGTTCTTGATATTTATCAACGACCTACCCAGTAACATTCCACATGATTCCGACCTCATCCTTTTTGCTGATGATACAACCGTAATGGTCTCCTCAACAGATGCCGATGCCTTGCGTCACCGCATATCTGAGTCACAAGCCTGCATCTCAAATTGGATTCAGGCCAACAGACTAAGCATGAATAGAGAAAAAATAAACTTTAAACTTTTCACTTAAACGTTTCAGGTCGTGTTCGGAGCTAGTCAAGTTCCTGGGGGTCTATCTTGACTCTGGTTTGACGTGGAAGGCCCACATTGACCAATTGACGAAAAAACTGAATATCATTCGTCATTCGGAGACTAAGAGACCTTATCCCGTTCAATGTTGTGATGAACACATACTACGGCTATTTCTTCAGCCACGTATCGTACGCGTTAATTTGTTGGGGTCACTCTGCCCATGTGGATCGTGTTTTTGGTGTGCAGCGAAGATGTGTTAGAGTTATGGCCGGTCTAGGTTTTTGAGACTGTTGTAGAGCCAATTTCATTGATTATAAGATACTGACTTTTCCTTCGCTTTACATTGTCTCTTATATATTAAGGGTAATATCTTCAAATTTAAAACTCTTAATACTTATCATAATTACCACACTAGGGCGGGTGATACCTTAATGACGGACTATTCTCGAACGGCAAGGGCCAGGGATGGCGTCAATTACACAGGCCGACAAAAATTTAAATGTTTTCTAAACCAACAAGTAGATTATACTATTCCGAAGGTTTTTCACGTTCTAAATCCAAATTTAACCTCAAAAATGCTTCATCATGTAAGGTTTTCAAAATATCTTATCCAAAATATGTTAAAAATACGGTTTCTGGTCGTATTTGTGGTTATAGTTCACCATGACGGAATTAAAAAAAAAAAAATTTTTTAGAAATTTTGAAATTATTACCCTTTCCCTTTAAAACTCTTTTTCAATTATTTAAATATCTTTTTTCTTCTTGAGATATCATCTGTTGAAATTAATAAGTACGTCGGTTTGTTCTGTCCTCGATAAACTGGTGTTGAGTTACATCAAGTTAGCGATGTTAATGCACAAGTAAAATAAATATGCGAAAATATGATTAAATATCTAAAAATGAAACTTTAAAGTTGAAATATTTAACCATACATTTATCTTTTAACCAGATGGTATTCAATTGCGAAACAGGACATTCAAAATCCAGTTAATTTTTATGAATTTATTCATAAATTTATTTTTATTTCTATTTGTAGTACTTGTAGATTCACTCTGATTAATTGGAACGATATGAAAAAGGAAGTTGTCATTACACCAACCATGTGGTATGAGCCTAAGGATCACATTGAAGACTGTTACTTCTGTGCCTGTGATATAACAGGTTATAATAGAAAAAATAAAGGAAACATATTATATTCTAACGTACAAAGCGTAACACCAGCCAAGAAAGGAAAAATAGCGAGATTAGACAAAGTACCACCTAATAAAAATGAATGTCGTTTGGAAGAAATGAGTTTTGTTGAACGTGAAAAGGACAGTGATTATGAGGATTCTGTTAGTGCCAAAGACCCTAAACTTTTTGATCAAGATTCATTAGATGATCTTATTCGCGATCTTAGTCTTTCTAAAGATTCAGCTGAAATATTGGCTTCCAGACTTAAAGAGAGGAACATGTTGTTACCCGGAACAAAAATTACAGCGTACAGAAAAAGAGATGAGGAATTTCTGAAATATTTTTTTAGTGTATAGAAGGACTTATCAATACATATCAAGTAGGTGTGTATAAGTTCGATGACTGGCGGCTCTTTATAGATTCCTCTAAAGAAAGCCTTAAAGCAGTGTTGCTCCATAACGGCAATAAATACGCAGCAATCCCTATTGGTCATTCCACCAGGCGAAAAGAATCATACGAAGACCTTCAATTTGTACTCGAAAAAATCAACTACAACATCCATAACTGGTTTATATGTGGTGACTTTAAAATGATCAATATTTTGGTTGGTTTACAATCAGGAAATACAAAAAATCCTTGCTTTCTCTGCGTTTGGGACAGTCGCGCCCGAGAACAACATTGGATTCCAGTTGGTTCCAACAATGTTGTTTACAAGATACAAAGCGTATTTTGTTACCTCCACTCCACATCAAATTAGGCTTGATGAAACAATTCGTAAAAGCCTTAAATACTGATGGAAACTGTTTTAAATATCTTAAGTCTGCATTTCCAAATTTAAGTATCTTCGTGGGGCCTGATATAAGAAAGTTAATGAAAGATGACGATTTTATAAGAACAATGACAGATAACGAAAAAAATGCTTGGTTAAGTTACAAAGAAGTTGTACAAAATTTCATGGGCAACCATCGGGATCAACAATATAAAAACATTGCATCGACAATGTTATTAAACTTTAACAAATTAGGCTGTTTAATGAGTGTGAAGCTACATTTCCTATTTTCCCATTTGGATTACTTTCCGGAAAATGTAGGAGCCTTCAGCGAAGAGATGGGTGAACGATTCCATCAGGATTTCAAAGAAAAAGAGCGACACTATCAAGGTAGATGGGATGAAAGAATGATGGCTGGCTACTGCTGGTCTTTGAAAAGAAACGATAACGCTGCTCAATATAAGCGTAAGAGTGTTAAACGATCGTTTGAATTGATGCGCGTTCGTTATCATAAGAAACTAAAATAACATCTCAATTCCTATAAATAGGAAAGAAGTTTTAAAAATACAAAATTAAATACAATAAAAAACAAATTAATTTAAAAATATTCGAGAATAAGTGAAAGTTATGAAGTTTTATTGTTATAAAGTATATCAAACAAAAATATTGTAAATTAATTCTTACTTTCTCGCACTATATACGAAATATGTATAGGTATATATGAGACAAAGTATTGAAATTCGACCTCTACATTTTGATGTATATACACGTTTTGAGGTCCTCTGAGTCCATATTGACTATTTCCAGAAAATGTTTGTGCGTATTTATGTACGTACGTATGTATGTATGTGTGTAAACACGATAACTTAAAAACGCAATCAGCTATCGTAATGACATTTGGTATATAGCTATTAAACCAAAATCGAAAGCTCGTAAACACCTTTTAGACCAAATCCACCAACTGGAAATGGCACTTTACCTGAAGACATTTTCAAACGTTTCATATAAACTTACATTTTTGATATGTATAGCCTAACATATACTTTCGTATACATCTAATAAATAACAAAAAATTACGATATATTGAATTTCAGCGAAATCGCTTGACCGGAAGTGTCACTTTACCTGAACACATACACTTTTGTATACGTCTGTAAAATGAGAAAAAAATACCATATATGGAATGTTATCGAAATCGTATGATCGGATCAGTCATTTATACTTTTTTGTATGTAAGTATTTACAATGTTTTGAATTCATTGCGTTTTAATGCGTTTTTCCAACTACATTAAGAAACCTTTTTTTAACAATCTCTGTAAACGACATTGATAGGGTAAGGGCAGGCCACTTCATGTTCTTTATCATTAATTTCGTTTTAGACCATACGTTTGTTGTTATTTATTAATATTTTGTATTGCTTTGAAGTGTTAATAAAACATTTTAAAACTTGTAAATAAAACTGGAAAATAAACAGATGTTATTTCAAATATGATGAATTTCTTAGTTTTAGGAGACAATTTCTCAGAGATCAAGAAAAATATTTAAATGAATAACATAAGATTTTAAGGGGACAGAGAAAGAGTTTTAAATGGCATAATGACTTCTGTGGAGAAAAATTATCTTTTGATGTAAATTCAGCCTTGAATGTGCTGAAAAATCGTGTTTTTCGCATATTTTAGGTAAGTATCTTGAAAATCTTAGGTGATGAAGCAATTCTGACGTCAGATTCGGATTCAGGGTATCGAAAATTATTTGGAAGGTATAGTCTGGTCTCTGGTTTAAAAATTTGTCGGCCTGTGTTATTTTGGCATAAAATTCTACAATGTTCTTCCGAAACACATAAGATTGCTAGAGAGTAACAATTTCAACCACAAAATGAAAAATTGTTTAGTGACTAAGGCCTTTTATACTATTCAAGAGTTTTTGACCAATGATTTTGATGACTTGCTATGACCGGTGTGTCGCCTCCCAGAAGCCTTTTTCTTCTTTTTTTGTTCTTTTACTTACCTGTTGTTACTTATTACTACTTTTAGTTTATTGTATTATTTTCTTTTATGACCTGTGAAGATCACTTATTGATGCTATCACCAATAAAGTATTGTTATTATTATTATTATTACATTGATCGCTTAGAGCAAGTCCAAAAGCGTTTCCTTCGGCACCTTTCACACACATTTTTTTGCCATATTGCGACTCTGCTCACCAAAGCAGAGTTTTCGGCATCCCGCAGCTCTCCTCCAGGCGCAAAATAAATGATTTAATTTTTCTTCATAAAATGAGTAATGGCGTTGTTAAACACGATACTATCTGATTTACAATATGAAGTTCCTGTTTGACCATCTTGCGACTTGTCTTTTTTTTCTGTACCACGCACTACTACGAATGCGTTTTCAAACTCTGCGATTCCTCGTTTTATGTTCACTTTTCATTGCCTCCTTGGTTTCCTTTAGAAAAATGGTACATTCTATATTCTGATTTAGTCGAGGTCATTTGTATCCGAGGTGCTATAATGCACTTTTGGATTGATATGATATTAAATATATTTGTGTTCTTTGTCAAGGTTTCTAACATTTTCATCGTATCAATCCGAAATCATCATCTGTGAATAGAACTTAATCTCTGGTATTACCTAGGTCTTTGTAGATTTATTTATACAAATTCCAGAAGACTTTTCATTCAATCAAAACAATTTAGCGAATTTTGTTTGTTTATAAATAGATACCCAATTAATGCCTTTTAAAAAACTTATTATATAACTTCTTGATACAAATAAAAAATAATTTATGTTATATTTTTTCTTCCGAATTATTTTTCATAAACTTTTTTCTTCACCCTTAAATAGCAAAATGAAAACAACCTGGATGACAAAGTCTGAGAATAGACAAAGTCTTCCTCGTTCCTCTTTAACCGTCGGTCGCTTCAAACCCGCAGATTTATACGGAAGGCAAAAGGAGAAAATACAAAGGTGCGATCCGATCTCTCAATTGTCGGGTCTGGTTGTAGCTACCACCGTCGTCGTAGTTGTCGCCGTTGAGCTGTTGTTGCATCCCTCCTTCGGGTTCTTCGGGTCTCTCCTTTGGAACTAGATCAGGCGACGGCAGCAGCAACAGCAGCCAAACGCCCGCAGTCCCGAAGACCTCGGCCTTCTCGTTTAGTGATTGGCGGTCTGCGATACCGGGAACATGACGCGAAAGAAGTGCTCCTCATCATCACCACTCCCGATTCTCTTCGCCGTCGTCGTCTTCATCCTCATTAAATTATCTTCCGCTAAGTGCCGTTTCAAGGAAGGACAACCAGATTCTATTTTATTAGCTACTTGTGAAGCTCGATGTCTTCATCAGGACGATAAAGATATGGTAATTTTATTCTTCTCTATTTTGTTTTATTTTTTTTGTGATGTTTTATTTACAAATTCTCGTTTTGTGTCTAATGAAAGATAGTCATATAGAGAGATAGAAACTCTTCCTGGTATAGGTAAACACAGTTACACGATGAATCACAGAGTCGTCGCCGAGAGAACGAGGATTATGGCAAAAAGCCGACAATCCGAAAGGAGTCGAGGAGAGATAGTAGATCCTTTTAACTAAAGCCGAGGAACACCTCTATCTTCTGATCGATCCGCCGGCTTTTTGTCTTTAAAATCCTTGGTAAATGATGGCCGAGCCCAAGCAACTCTTAAGATTAATCTTTTTAAATATCCTTGTTATTTCCACTGTTTAATTGATCTTTTCTTCTATTTTGTGTAGTGTCAAAAACTTTGCGTAAGAAGAGGGTTAACAAAACCGGGATCTTGTCCACGCGATATCCAGTATAACTCCAATTTAACTTTATCGCCGTTTTCGGCAGTTTGCGTGGATACTTGTTCCAAGGATTCGCAGTGTCCGGGGATTTTGAAATGTTGCAGGCACGATTGCGGGGTTTCTTGTCAACACCCACTTAATCTTCATAACGCAACAGGTATTAAAATATTATATTTAATGATTTTGTTTATTATTAATTTCGAAACGCAAAAAGTTTTGTTTCTGTTTAGTTCAGACACGTGCTTAACACGTAAACCAACCCACATGTTTTATGTTTACAATAGTACTATTTACAATAGAACCATTTATAATACCCTGGCTAAGCGCATTTATAATAGTTATGTTACGCCATCGTTGTTGGTCTCTCTTTTACTTTTTTTTTGTTTCTTTAAAGGTTCGCTTTTCTCTCTTTCTTTCTTCTTTCCGTTGGTGGGTTTATTCTGTCGGTCGGTGTGCGATTGTGTGTGTTGTGTACGAGAGTAAATAAAAGATCGGGCTGGAGCGGTAGGGCCTCGAGTTGCAGTAATTTCAAAAATGCCATTACGCGATTTGCGCGTCAAACCATAAAACGCCGTTTGATATTTATTGCGGCATTGTTGCGATTCTGGGAAGTCTCTGGATTGCCCGCGTACGTGTGTGTATATGTGGTTGGAATGATCTTGGGGTTTATAACTTTTTTTTTGTATGATGGGATGGGTTTGATGGTAATAGTAAAGGTTATCTTTGATGCCACCATTTTCTTTTTATCTGAAACTAACAAAGGTTTTAGACAGTGATGGAACGGATAGTGATTTTGGATACCCTTCTGTCGGATATCCGGTTATCCGGCATATCTATCCAGCCATTATGATTATAATTTCTGAAGTGATACCCTATATTGCCACATTATTGCGATATTTAAATAAAAATGAAATTAATAAGAAAGCTGATAAGATATATCAACTTATTTGGATCCAAGATACAACATGAACTTTTTTGATGCTGATTTAACTAACGAAGCAACTCTAAAAAGAGGATACTTTAATTAATAATTGGCGATATATCCACAAGGATCCTTCAAGAAATTAATTTTATAGCAAGTTATCGATGAAAATTGCAACATCGAAAATTTTATCAAAACTTCAAATATTGTTTTCTCAAAAACTAAAAGTTATTTTTCAAAACGTGTTCGTTCATTGCAAAGAAGACACTTTTATTAACATTTCGGGAAATTTTCATACTCATATTCCAAGAAATCGATTTTATACGAATTTTTTAAACTTAATCGGCGCAAATTGCAAAATTCGAAAAAATGTCGATTATTTCAAAATTTATTTCTCAAGAACTAAAAGTGATTTTTCAAACCGGTTTTTTGCATTAAAAAGAGGTTACTTTAATGAATAATTGGTGATATTTCCACAACGATCCTTCAAGAAATAAATTTTATAGCGAATTTTGAATGTTATTGAAGAAAATTGCAACATCGAAAATTTTATCAAAACATCAAATATTGTTTTCTCAAAAACTAAAAGTTATTTTTCAAAACGGGTTGGTTCATTGGAGAGAGGACACTTTTATTAATACTTTGGGAGATTTTCATACTCATATTCCAAGAACTGAATTTTATACGAATTTTTAAAACTTAATCGGCGAAAATTGCCAAATTCGAAAAAATTGTCGATCATTTCAAAAATGTATTTCTCAAGAACTAAAACTGATTTTTCAAAACGGCTTTTTGCAGTAAAAAGAGGATACTATAATTAATAATTGATGATATTTCCACAAGGATCCTTCAAAAAATTAATTTTATAGCGAATTTCGAAAGTTATCGATGTGAAATTGCAATATCGAAATTTTGTCAAAACTTCAAATATTGGTTTCTCAAAAACTAACAGCTATTTTTCAAAACGGGTTGGTTCATTGGAAAGAGGACACTTTTATTAACACTTTGGGAAATTTTCATACTCATATTCCAAGAAATCGATTTTATACGAATTTTTAAAACTTAATCGGCGAAAATGGCAATATTCGAAAAATTGTGGGTCATTTCAAAAATTAATTTCTCAAGAACTAAAAGTGATTTGTCAAAACGGCTTGTTGCATTAAAAAGAGGATACTATAATTAATAATTGGTGATAATTCCACAAGGATCCCTCATGAAATGAATTTTATAGTGAATTTTGAAAATTATTGATGAAAATTGCAACATCGAAAATTTTAACAAAACTTCAAATATTGTTTTCTCAAAAACTACAAGTAATTTTTCAAAACGTGTTGGTTCATTGGAAAGAGGACACTTTTATTAACATTTTGGGAAATTTTCATACTCACATTCCAAGAAAGCGATTTTATACGAATATTTAAATTTTAATCGGCGAAAATTGCAAAATTCGAAAAAATTGTCGATTATTTCAAAAATGTATTTCTCAAGAACTAAAAGTGATTATTCAAAACGGCTTGTTGCATTAAAAAGAGGATATTGTAATTAATAATTGGTGATATTTCCACAAGGATCCCCCATGAAATGAATTTTATAGCGAATTTTGAAAATTATTGATGAAAGTTGCAACATCGAAAATTTTTGCAAAACTTCAAATATTGCTTTCTCAAAAACTACAAGTAATTTTTAAAAACGTGATGGTTCATTGGAAAGAGGACACTTTTATTAACATTTTGGGAAATTTTCATACTCATATTCCAAGAAATGGATTTTATACGAATTTTTAAAACTTAATCGGCGAAAATTGCAAAATTTGAAAAATTGTCGATCATTTCAAAAATTAATTTCTCAAGAACTAAAAGCGATTCTTCAAAACGGCTTGTTGCATTAAAAAGAGGATAGTTTAATGAATAAATGGTGATATTTCCACAAGTATCCTTCAAGAAATAAATTTTATAGGGAATTTTGAATGTTATAGATGAAAATTGCAACATCGGAGATTTTATCAAGACTTCAAATATTGTTTTCTCAAAAACTAGAAGTTATTTTTCAAAACGGGTTGGATCATTGGAAAGAGAACAGTTTTATTAACATTTCGGGAAATTTTCATACTCCTATACCAAGAACTGAATTTTATACGAATTTTTTAAACTTAATCGGCGAAAATTGCAAAATTCGAAAAACTTGTCGATCATTTCGAAAATTTATTTCTCAAAAACTAAAAGCGATTCTTCAAAACGGCTTGTTGTATTAAAAAGAGGATACTTTAATGAATAATTGGTGATATTTCCACAAGGATCCTTCAAGAAATAAATTTTATAGGGAATTTTGAATGTTATAGATGAAAATTGCAACATCGGAAATTTTATCAAGACTTCAAATATTGTTTTCTCAAAAACTAGAAGTTATTGTTCAAAACGGGTTGGTTCATTGGAAAGAGAACAGTTTTATTAACATTTCGGGAAATTTTCATACTCATATACCAAGAACTGGATTTTATACGAATTTCTAAAACTTAAATGGCGAAAATAGCAAAATTTGAAAAAATTGTCGTTCATTTAAAAAATTTATTTCTCAAGAACTAAAAGTGATTTTTCAAAACGGCTTTTTGCATTAAAAAGAGGATACTATAATTAATAAATGGTGATATTACCACAAGGATCCTTCAAGAAATTAATTTTAAAGCGAATTTTGAAAATTATCGATGAAAATTGCAACATCGAAAATTTTAACAAAACTTCTAATATTGTTTTCTCAAAAACTAAAAGTTATGTTTCAAAACGGGTTAGTTCATTGGAAAGAGGACACTTTTATTAACATTTTGGGAAATTTTTATACTCATATTCCAAGAAATCGATTTTATACGAATTTTTAAATCTTAATTGGCGAAAATTGCAAAATTCGAAAAAATTGTCGATTATTTTAAAAATTTATTTCTCATGAACTAAAAGTGATTTTTCAAAACGGCTTCTTGCATTAAAAAGATGATACTATAATTAATAATTGGCGATATTTCCACAAGGATCCTTCAAGAAATAAATTTTATAGCGAATTTACTTACGAACTAAATGAGCAATTATGTTAGTTGACCAAAATGTTGAGCATAATGGTAATAGATCGTCTAGTGTAAAAATCAAACATAGTGTTCCTCAGGGGTCTGTTCTTGGATCTCTCCTGTTTATTATATATATTAATGATCTGCCTTGCAACATTATTGAAGAGACATATTTATATGCTGATGATACATCCATCGTATTAAAGGACACTACAAAGGATAACTTAAGGGCTAAATCACAAGAAGCAATATTGTCCACTCAAGAATGGTTCAGTAATAATCTGCTCAAACTGAACAGTGAAAAAACAGAACATATAGTGTTGAAGACCACTCGACGTGGGAGGGAATCTACAACTATAAAATTTCTGGGTATGCATCTAGACAGCGGAATGACGTGGGAAGTGCACTTGAAGCATCTGAGGACTAGGCTGACTTCTGCTATCTTTACAATACGAAGACTAAAACAAGTAGCCACTCACCAGGCAGCCAGGTTGTCATACTTTGCATCATTTCACTCGGTGGCGTCGTATGGTGTTCTTTTCTGGGGCAGGGCATCTGATTTTTTGAGGATCTTCCGACTACAGAAGAGGGCATTGCGGGTGCTGTGTGGGCTGAGAACATACGAAAGTTGTAAGAACTAGTTTAAATATGAGAATATACTTACCTTACCAAGCATATATATACTTACGGCATTGCTGCATGTTCATGATAACAGAGACAGTTTTCCCTCCAATGGTGGTACCCATAGCTATGTGACAAGATCACGACACCAATAAAAGGTACCGTACCACAGAATTGCATCAACGCAAAAGTATGTGGATTACTGGGGTCCAAAACTCTATAACGTACTACCACCGCAGCTGACTGCGCTGTCTAGGCAACGGTTTAAAAGGAAAATAAAAGAATATTTGATGGATCTATTCGTGCGAGGAATATCTCACGACAGTTCAGTCTCACAATTTTAATGCGTAATGTGTAGTGTGTAATTGTCATGAAATGTATATTTGTATTATTGATATTTCATTTTGTTTAATATGTATTCAATGACGTTTTGTAGTAATGGTTTATTACGACAATAAAATATATTATTATTAGTTCTCATAATAATTTTGACACTTCAAAGACTCTCGATGGTACAGTTTTTAGTACAGTTTTGTGACTCCGAATATCTCCAAATTGCTCTAGCAATGACATCCAATCCCTTTGATTCTTTACTGACTCCCAATTGTTCCTTAAGCATTTCATAGATTATAGATTCTTATCGTATCGTATCTGATGTTGGCCATGTTCTTCAATTCTGCGCAAATTTACTGTTTAGATTCCTGGCACAATATGCAGAGATGTTGTAAGAGATTGAGATGCTTTTGCAACTAACTGAAAATAAAAAAAGATAACATTATTTTTATTTGTTCTTAACGGTATAATTCTTAATTATTGTTTCGAAAACAGATTAAAAGATAATCCGATTTAAAAGAGGCAAAAAAATTGTGATACACAAACAAAATTAAAAAATCAACAGGCGAAAGATATGTGTGACAAAAAAAAGGATAATCTAAGAATAGTCATTGCTATTACAGTTTTAAGTGAGACAGTTTAATTATCCAGATGACGACGAAGACAATTTTAGATTGTAAATGAAGAAGTTGGTTGCTTAAATAAAACATCATCTTTTTATGTAATCCTTTTTTCATTTTTCTCGAAAAAAAGAAAAAAAATCAATTCCCAAGTAATTTCTGGTGTACTCGGAGGGATACGTCTATTAAGTAACGCTAATTGAAGGGCAGTCAGTACGAAAACTTGCAAATTAAGCAATTAAGCTCTGCGTTCGCATCAAACCAATTGACGCCTTAACGGTTGCGGATGCCGAAGAAGTCGATGTAGCTCGTTCTCGATCGCTCCAACGGTGCACACCTCGTCGTCGAAACGAGAGATGTTCGGCGCGGAGGGGGCCCCGGTTTGGGGCCGCTCACCGAAACGTCTTAATAATTAACGAAATTACAGAGCGCGGGCCGCAATTTAAAACGGGGGGCACCGCTACATTTTAGCGGCGACCGATCCCCGGTTGTCGGGCCACTTTGTTACCGTCTCGTTACCCATTGAGGTCTTAATGCGGCCGGCTCTTTGGTGGTCCTCGCCGGGGCAAAAACTGGGTCATTATTTTGATATCTCGGCCTTCTACGCCAAGGAACGCTTAAAATCAATCAGTTACTGGCCCCAAGTTGACTCTATACCTGCCGGTTCCTTGGTTGGTTGGTTAGCCCCGCTACTACCTGAGAAAAGAGAAGATCGTCATCTCAACGATTGGAACACCACCACAAAGAAATTCCTTTTTCTTTGCGACAGACCCCCCGATCTTACTGATTTACAACGGCTGAAAATAATCACCTTTTAAATGACATTTTTAACTTGGAAGATAATCTTCTTTTTACTACTTTTATGGATAATTAAATACGCTTTATGGTGTTAAAGAAGTAGTTCCTTGAAAAAAACAATAAAAATTAATTTATGATCAAAGTTACAAAATAACCATAAATCATTTACAAATTTCGGGTTATAAAGTTTAATCTTCCCGCCTTAATGACACTCAGAGAGATATCTTATCATCTCTTACTATGTTAAGCACTAACAAGAAGTGCAATAAACGACACATAAAAGTCCTTCCTGAGTAATTGCTGAACATTGTATAACACAAAGATTCAAGATCAATTTCTGACAAGATTTGTTTTGATCAATACAGTTGTACGAGATCTATATGTCTTATTTTGCCTTGAAGTCTTTTTCTAAACGTAAGCGGATAGTGTATGTTATGTACGATATTTTAGGTACAATCTGCAATTTTGTTCAACCAAAAGGTTGCTTCTGCTACAAATTTTGAAGGCAAATAGCAATTTTTATGGTTTTATGGTGCCACTTTGCAACCTTTACGATAAGAAGGTATTTGAGACTCCACCATTCAAAGACAAAATATTTTGCAAAATGTTTGAATTAAAAGCTTACTTCCTATCTTAGCCCAGTTCTTTAAGAATTTAACTTAAATTAGAAGAATAAAGCAAGAAGACGGTCAGAAGACGATTTTGGAAAATTAATAATTATTTTGATGAAAAAATTAATTTGAAAATGATTAAAAACAAGACCACAAAAGCAATGAATGAAAAAGCTGAAAAAAAAAGAAATATAGATTCGATTTGGAGATATGAAAATGAAGAAATGAGAGGAAGAAACCCGAAGGAGGAGGGCTCCACATGCAACATTGTAAATGAAGGACGAAAGATTAATCGCCGAAAAGCACGCTTATTAAAATGTATCAATATATTAACAAGATAAATTGCCGGTATTACGGGGACTGCGGTGACGGATCGCGGCGGGCGGCAGCTTCGGGGGTCCGCGGGAACCCGAGGAGACCGTGTTTACAAAGCCCGAAACGGGGGTCGGCCTCGAAAAGGGGCCGACGGTTTCGACGAAATCATTAAGCTCCAGAACCGTATTCAATTCAATTTACATTTAAATCGTAAAAAAAACCTAAATAAATTAAAAAGACGTAAGATGGAAATTGTCGATAAGATATCAAAAGAATAATATTATCTATTTAATACGCCGCACGTCTCTCAAGACGGCTAAATTCAAATGATTCTAGTTCTAGTCACAGTGCTAAGTAGCGCTAGTTAACACTAGATATCACTATATTCATAGTTTCTATTGAACTAATTACTTTCTAGGTCTAGTGTTAATTCTAGTTTTACACTAACACAATCACTAGAACTAACAAAAGACCTAAAACTAGAATCATTCGGGTTTAGCCGTCTTGAAAGACGTTCGGCTAAATCCGAATGTTCCTAGTTCTCGGTCTTGTATTAGTTCTAGTTTTACACTAACACAATCACTAGAACTAACAAAAGACCTAAAACTAGAATCATTCGGGTTTAGCCGTCTTGAAAGACGTTCGGCTAAATCCGAATGTTTCTAGTTCTAGGTCTTGTGTTAGTTCTAGTCACAGTGCTAACTAGCGCTGGTTAGCACTAGATATCACTACTTATATATATTCTAAATATAATTATTTCTATTGAACTAAAACTAGAACTAACACAAGATCGAGAACTAGAAACATTCAGGTTTAGTCACACATCTCTCAAGACGGCTAAATTTAAATGATTCTAGTTCTAGATCTTGTGTTAGTTCTAGTCACAGTGCTAAGTAGCGCTAGTTAACACTAGATATCACTATATTCATAGTTTCTATTGAACTAAAACTAGAAGTAACAGTCTGAAGACGCACGGCATAACCGATACTTTCTAGGTCTAGTGTTAGTTCTAGTTTTATACTAACACTATCACTAGAACTAACAAAAGACCTAAAACTAGAATCATTCGGGTTTAGCCGTCTTGAAAGACGTTCGGCTAAATCCGAATGTTTCTAGTTCTAGGTCTTGTGTTAGTTCTAGTCACAGTGCTAACTACCGCTAGTTATCACTACTTATATATATTCTATATATAATTATTTCTATTGAACTAAAAGTAGAACTACATAACACTAGACCGAGAACTAGAAACATTCAGATTTAGCAGCACGTCTCTCAAGACGGCTAAACCCGAATGATTCTAATTTTAGGTTTTGTGTTAGTTTTAGTGGTAGTACTAGTGTAAAACTAGAACTAACACTAGACCTAGAAGTAGAACTTTGATACTTTCTAGTTCTAGATCTAGTGTTAGTTCTAGTTTAATTGTTATGCAGCGCTAGATTGTCGTATATTTTTATTGAAGTATAAGTAGAATTAAACACTAGACGAACAACTAGCATCATTCGGGTTATAGCTTATTTGTATGTAACCCTCTCCAATACCGTTGATAATACCGGCAATATGCTTATTGGTCCCTATATGGGACCTTAGTCCCGATGGGTAGTGGGATTGCTTACTTTAGGTAGCGGAATAACGATTGCTGTCTTCCATTGCGAAGGAAAAACACCCTCTTTTAGGCAAACATTAACTATATGAGTAATAAACTGTGAAATATGACAGCCGCAAAGATTTAATGTGTCTATGCTAATATCATCTATACCGGTAGACTTCGATGTTATTGAACGTAATATTATTCCTATTTCATTAATTTTCACATTTCTAAAGCGAAATTCAATTTGATCTTGAATATCAAATCATCTGGATTATCTAAGCCCGGCGGTAGCTCCGTTGTAGACCGGCTACAAATACCCACCCTTCCCAGATCATTCCACAACTGCCTTGAGCTATTATTGTTTGATAAAGGACTCCATTGTTGACTTCGGTCAGTAATGTTATATATAAAAAAATTAAAATTCTTAACATCCGAAATTATTATACCACGCAGCCGCTACTAATTGACGCAACAACCTGATGACGGAAACTTTTTCCGAAACCGGTAGTTGAGAACAAACAAATTTCATTCTTCGGAATTTTCATTTTTTTATGTTGAGCTATTATGACCAATATCAACCATCAAATTACTAAAGTAAGCTTCTTTTCTCGGACCTTATCGTATTAGTTGTTAAATTTCTTAGACGTTTGTAATTTTGCCAATCTATATCACGTTTATAAAGCCTAAATTTAGTTTTTGCATTATCCCGAAGCCTCATTCACAACTTTACATTTGCAGTGATCCAAGGAAGATAGGGCTTAGTAAATTTTCTGATAATTAAAGGAGCATGTACATTTAGCAAGTTTAAAATGGAATGTGTAAAAAAAGAAACCTTATCATCAATGTTACACTGAGGGAAATTATTCTTGACTCTCAAGAAAAATTTATTCTTGAACGTATTTCTTTAAAACAAGTATACGATACTCTTAAAACAAAAATATTTTTTTGTTTTAAGAATAGAAATATTATCGAATGAAGCATGTCATATTCTTGGCATTGAAGAATATCAATTTTTTGTATCAAAAAATCCATTCTTGCGTCAATAATTTATAATACTCAAATGAAGAATTATACAAGACTGTTGTTACATGAATAAGTTTTTCTAAAAAGAAAGATACGTTATTCAAGACTTAAGAAATCTATTCTCAATACGAAAATGGGGTTGTTGACGTAACACTAAGATACTCTTTTTCAAGATTATTGATTTACTTTTACTAAGAATTCGTTTTCTTGAGAATTAAGAATATTTGTATACTTGTTTTGAGAATATGCGGTTTTTCTTCACTTAACAAAATGATCTTCTTGTGGATATATAAGAATATGATAAGCTTGAGTCAAGAGTAATAATCTTCGTTTAAGAATATATTTCTCTCTGTGTAGGCATACGAAAAATAAAATGCAGGGGAAGGTCATACAAATCAAGCAAACAAGAATCAATGTTAATAGATGCCAACGCACGGTATGGTTTACGTAACATCACAGTATACCATGTTGTGATCACTATAACTACAGTCAACATCATTGTCTATTACAAGAGACGGGTTCGTCGTTATTATCAGATTTATTAATGTAGATGAAATTCTCAATACGTTCAAAGGTTGTTGCAGTTTGAAACTGGTCATCATTTTAGGTTATGCGTTTTTATGCCGCTGGTTGTAGTTCTTTCCAAACAGTTTTCATCTTCTGAAAGCATTGTCTAGTCGCCTACAAACAATATTTAATCTGCTATAAGTAGTGTGTATTCTCCAGCATGCAGCATTAAGTTCTACGAGTAAAGACGGCTAAACCCGAATGATAATAGTTCTAGGTCTTGTGTTAGTTCTAGTGATAGTGTAAAACTAGAGCTAACACTAGACGTGGAACTGGAAAGTATCGGGTTTAGCAGTGCGTCTGAAGACTTCAGACAGCTTTTAGTTTAATAAAAATATATACAACAATCTAGCAATGAATAACTAAAACTAGTACTATTACTATGTAGAATGTAACTATGTAACATTACTAGTAATGTTACTATGTAGAATTAACACTATACCTAGAACTAGACAGTTCCTAACTCATTTGAGTTTAGCCGCACGTCTCTAAAGACGGCTAAACCCGAACGATTCTAGTTCTAGGTATAGTGTTAGTTCCAGTTTTACACTTGCACTACTATTAGAACTAACATTAGATCTAGAACTAGAAACATTCGGGTTTAGCCGTGCTTCTCATAACATGGGTAAACCCGTGTAGCCCGACGTGAAACCCAATATGAAAAATAATTTGGAGTCCGAGTAGGCTTAGAACCGATGTACTGTCTGGCTTAAATTTTCTCTTCGTTTATTTAGATGATATATTGGTAGCAAGCAAATCTGAAGACGAACATTTAGAGCATCTCCAAATTTTATTCAAACGGCTTAGTGATTATGGCATCAATATCCAACCTACAAAATGTATCTTCGGTGCTTCATCATTAGATTTTCTAAGCCATCATGTTTCTCAGGCTGGTATTAAACCCTAAAAATATAGAATGAAGCTATTTCAAAATTTCCTCTTCCGAATACGGTTAAAGAATTACAGAGATTTTTAGTAATGGTTAATTTTGACCACCGTTTCCTTGCTAACATTTCTAGAATTTTATCGCCATTACATTCTTTGGTTACTTCTTATAATTCAAAGAAATTAGAAACAATATCTTTATGGACAACAGAAGATAAAAAGGCATTTGAAGCTACAAAAGAAGCCCTAATCAATTCTGTCCTTCTTGCTCACCCTTCCCCTACAGGTACCTATTCTTTAACCACCGATTGCTCGGATCATGCTATTGGAGCAGTTCTTTCTCAAACAATTTATGAAGTTACTTCACCTGTAGCATTTTTTTCAAAGAAATTAAGTTCTAGTCAGGTAAAATATTCTACTTTTGATAGGGAATTATTGGCAATATATTCAGTTATAAAACGTTTCAAGCATTTCTTACATGAAAATCAATTTACTGTATTCACTGACCACAAGCCGCTAGTATAGCGAAATGTACGTTCCCGGACGACTGGCGAACAGCTCTCCAGAACCTAAATAGTGAATTAAATGAACTATATGAATTAACACTAAAGTATAATCTCCACTTGAAACCTTCTAAGTCTTAAGCAATTTTATTCGGTAGTTCTTTGGTGATCAAATCGCTTACCCCACAGTTTACAATTAGTATTAATAATGTTACTATTCCGATAAGTGAAAGTGTAAAAAACTTGGGTGTTACAGTTAAACCATTGCAGATCCTCCCTGGTATTGTACTCTTTCAGAGAAGTTGCACTGAGCATAACGCTCTCCTGTTCTTCTCCAAACTCTCTCTCGACCATCTCGAGAGTACAAGCCGAACCTCGACTGGTCTGACAACAGTACTTTCGCCACTCCGCATTGGTCCACTGAATATGATCTCGTGTAAATTGTAATCTAGCAACACGATGTTCTCGAAGCAACTGTGGTCCAGTTGCTGGTCTCGCTGATCTTAATCCTGCTTCTTCAAATCTCCTTCTTACTGTGCATTCACCCGACGCACTTGCTCCAAATGATTTCTTATCTCAACTGCTGTGGTATGTCGATTTCGTAACACGGTCGTTACAATATATCAATCATCACGGGATTGTGTGGTGCGTCTTCTTCCTGAAACAAGTTGTCTGATGAAGGTGCCAGTCTGCCGAAATCTTTGAATGGTGCGAGAAACCGTACTCTGTATCGCGCCAAGAACACGAGCAACATAACGAGTGCTACGTCCATCTTCCACCAAAGCCACTGCCTGAGCAACATCTGCAAGACTTAAAGGCATTTCTTGTTTAGCAACAGTGTACGACGTTAACGACACTAAACGTCACCGAAATGTTTTCGTCAATTTCCATGACTTGCTTTAATTTCTGATGGCGCTGCCGAACAAGCTGCGTTATCTTTTAGAGCATGTAACTTTGGTGTTAATAACAATAGAAACTTGAACAAAAAACATAAGTGATCAGAACAGTCGAGACTACAAGCCCCTTATGATTAAAATTATTTTCTTTGATCGGTGCACCCCACAGCAAGTTTCAAAATGTAGGAAGAAAACACGCATTAGCGTTATTCACCATTGCTGAAATTAAAGAGCGCCAAAATGGGGAAGCGCCTACAGAAATATTGGCAAAGGGTAAACCTTCCAAATAAAAAAATCTTATTCAAATCGAGGAATACGTTTAAAACTTATTACAGTTTGAAACCGGTCATGATTTTAGGTGATGCGTTTTTTATACCACTGAGTGTAGATACTAATATAGAAGACAATATATTGTCAGCAGGAGACCAGATACTGCAGATAAATGACTTGATACAACTGTCAGAAAACTAGATACTACTAAAAGAATACTAGAAAATACTATTAACTTAAAATTTTGTTACGTTCCCTACTACAACATGAAAAGAAGTGTAGAATTCGGGTTGGGTTGGTAGTCGTCTTAAGAGACGTGTTTAATTCTAGTTGTAATTGTTATTCAGCGCTGGATTGTTGTATATGTTTATTGAATGAAAAGTAGGCTAACACTAGACCGAGAACTAGAAACATTCGGATTTAGCCGCACGTCTCTCAAGACGGTTAAACCCGAATGATTCTAGTTCTAGGTCTTTTGTTAGTTCTAGTGATTGTGTTAGTGTAAAACTAGAACTAACACTAGACCTAGAAAGTATCGGCTATGCCGTGCTTCTGAACACGCACGGCTATACCGTTCGTTCTAGTTCAATAGAAATAATTAACATAGCGCTACTTACCACTGTGACTAGAACTAACACTAAATCTAGAAACATTCGGGTTTAGCCGCACGTATCTTAAGACTACTAAACCCGACTTCTATACTTCTTTTCATGTTGTGATAGGGAACGTAACAAAATTTTAAGATAATAATATTTTCTAGTCTTCTTTTAGCAGTATCTAGTTTTCTAACAGCTGTATCGAGTCATTTGTCTGCAGTATCTGGTCTCCTGCTGATAGTATATTGTCTTCTATATTAGTATCTATTTCTTTCCAAACAGTTTTCATCTTCTGAAAGCATTGTCTAGTCGCCTACAAACAATATTTAATCTCCTATAAGTAGTGTTTAGTCTCCTGTATGCAGCATTAAGTTCTGCGAGTAGTATCTAATCTCCTAAAAGCAGTATTAACTAAGCATATTATCTCTTGCCAGCAGAACATAGTCTCCTGCGAGCAGTATCTAGTCTCCTGCGAGCAGTATCTAGTCTCCTGCAAACAGTACTTAGTTTCCTATAAGCACTATCTGCTCCCATACAAGCACTATTAACTCTTGCGAGTTATCCAGTCTTCCCTAAATAGTATTAACTCCTGTGAGCAGTATATCGTCTCCTGCTAAGTATCTAATCTCATAAAAGCAGTATCTTCTCTCATACATGCAGTATTAACTCCTGCCAGCAGTACGTAGTCCCCTGCGAGCAGTATCTAGTTTCATGCAAATAATATTTGGTTTCATTTAATCACCTGTAAATTATATTTAATCACTAACAAACAATTTAACTTCTCTAGCTTTTCCTATGGAAAAATTTTTTTAATTAAGGTAGAGAAATCAAGATTTTTTACAATTTCATTTTCGATAACATTACATAGCGAAACTAGGTCTCTTACGTCTTGTTTCCGATATTGTTGGTCACACCTTATTAATTTTCATTTGGAAAAACTGCGTTCTCCAGTTGCAACTAGTATTGTTAGCAGGATAGGCAGAGTAATCCAGGTGTTAGGGAACAACTCTTAATGTGAGTGTTTTTTAATCAAATTCAAAACTTAGGTAGGGGTAATCTTTCAGGTAATGTTGCAGACTCAACATTTCGTCACACAATAAGTCTCTGCACTTTTTGTAGTGCAGAACAATGATTTAACAGTTGTTCTTTATTTTGCTTTTCTTTTATGTCAAAAAAAATTTAAAAAAGTTTTAGAAAAATTAACAATATTTTTACGCATTTTTGCAATATGAACGAAGTATATTGGGTGATTGACTTGCTTTGGTCACAACTTTGATTTGAGCTAGACGATGTAGCGAAAATGCATTTGTTCTCTGTATTTTGTAAAAGGTTTAAGATATTTTTCAAAAAATTAAACGTTTTTCAGAACAGCTCGACAAAATAATTATGGCAGCTACTTGCTTGCGCAACTTTTTAAGAAATGATTCTTGACAACCTGATGAACTACAGCAAACAGAAGTGCCACAAGGTTTAGATCGTATTAGAAATATGAAAGGCAAAGGTACTCGTGATGCAATAAATGTTGGAGATAAATTATCAGAATATTTCAGTACGCGTGAAGGACTTGATCCTTGGCAAAATTAACGGATTAAAGGACAGAAACGGAAATAAGGTTACAATACAATTTACTTACCCGGTAGTTTTATTTCCCTAGAAATTTTTTCTTACGCATTTTCTTTCATTTCTTGGTTGTGATAATTTTTATCACTATCACTAGACCGAGAACTAGAAAGTATTGGGTTTAGCTGTGCGTCTAAAGAATAAAGCGTCAATAGGAATAATGAACATAGTGATATTTACTGCTATCTAGCGTTACTTAGCACTGGGACTAGAACTAACACAAGACATAGAACTAGAATCATTCGGTTTTGCCGTCTTGAAAGACGTGCGGCTTAACCCGAATATTTCTAGTTCTAGATCAAGTGTTAGTTCTAGATTTGCACTAGCACTATCACTAGAACTAACATTAGACCCAGAACTAGAAACATTCGGGTTTAGTCGCACGTCTTTCAAGACGGCTAAATCCGAATGATTCTAGTTCTAGGTCTTCTGTTAGTTCTAGTGACAGTGGTAGGTAGCGCTAGTTACCATAAGATATCAGTATGTTGCATATTTTATTCGCATTTAGCCGATTTAAAAGACGTACGGCTAAATCCAAATGTTTCTAGTTCTCGGTCTGGTATTAGTTCTAGATTTAATGAACATAGTACGCGTTACTTAGCACTGGAACTAGAACTAACACAAGACCTAGAATTAGAATCACTCGGCTTTAGCCGTCTTGAAAGACATGCGGCTAAATCCGAATGTTTCTAGGTCTCGGTCTAGTATTAGTTCTAGAAATAATGAACATAGTGATATCTAGTGCTAACTACCGCTACTTAGGACTGTGAGTAAAATTAACAATAGACCTAGAACTTCATTTGGTTTTAGAAGCACATCTTTCAAGACGGCTAAACCCGAATGATTCTATTTCTAGGTCTTGTGTTAGTTCTAGTCCCAGTGCCAAGTAGCGCTAGACAGCACTAAATATCACTATGTTCATTATTTCTAGAAGTAAAACTAGAAGTAAAACTAGAACTAATACTAGACCGAGAACTAGAAACATTCGGATTTAGCCGCACGTCTTTCAAGACGGCTAAAGCCGAATGATTCTAATTCTACGTCTTGTGTTAGTTCTAGTCTCAGTGCTAAGTAACGCTAGATAGCACTAAATATCACTATGTTCATTAAATCTAGAACTAATAGCAGACCGAGAACTAGAAACATTCGGATTTAGCCGTACGTCTTTCAAGACGGCTAAAACCGAATGATTCTAGTTTTAGGTCTTTCGTTAGTTCTGGTGATAGTGCTAGCGCAAAACAAGATCTAACACTAGATCGAAAACTAGAAACATTCGAATTTAGCTGCACGTCTTTCAAGACTATAGTGGTAGGTAGCGCTAGTTAGCATAAGATATCACTATGTTGGATATTTTTATTGCACTAAAACATTCGGATTTAGCCGCACGTCTCTAAAGTGGAAATAGTGATAATGCTAGTGGAAAACTAGAACTAACACAAGACCTAGAACTAGAATCATTCGGGTTTAGCCGTCTTGAGAAACGTGCGGCTAAATCCGAATGTTTCTAGTTCTAGGTCTAGTGTTAGTTCTAGTTTTAATTGTTATTTAACGTTAGATTGTTAAATATTTTTATTGAACTAAAAGTGGAACTAACAATAGACTTAGAACTAGAAACATTTAGGTGCAACCGTCTTAAGAAACACACGGCTAATAATTTTTCATATAACGAACAATTTGTTGAAATTATTCAATGTAATATTGGATTATGTAAGATTGTATCGTTTAAAAAAATGTTTGCTTATTTTGAGTATTGAAATACGGTCCTGCAAGTTTAAAAAACGAAGTATTCGTGCCGTGGGGCGTGTGGGGGGCGCGTTGATAATAATAACAAGTTACAACTTGTAGGTATCACGCGGTAATCCGTTGCCGACGGACCACCTGCGCTCGTACCGGTCCAATTTCGCAGCTCACTACTGTTTCCCATGTCGATAAAATTTATTTTTATACTCTTAATTGACTCTCGGGGACTCCCCTCGGACCCCCCTCCCGTGATCGCCACAATTTTTTCTTCTTCTCCTCTACCTCTTCTTCTGCTTCTTTTCCTTTCGACCACCTATACACTTCTTCGGCACCATCCAGTTACTCTTCTCCCGTGAGAATCTTTTACTTTACTTTGTTACCGTTATTTCATCTTTATCCTTTTCTTTACTATCTTATCCATAATAAAAAAATTAATCAATCATATTCAAAAATCAACTCAAAATAATAATTTCGAAGATGTTTTTTTGATTTCATTATCGTTTTTTTTTAGGTTTACCGCCAATCCCTACAGAAATCCGAGTCCGAGAAAAACGTCGAAGAAAAGCAGCGATAATCGAATGGTCAAAACCGCACTTTAACGATTTCAACGTAATTTATATTTTACAAGAACGTCATTACACCGGAAAACATCTCCAAGCTGATCACATGACTGAATGGTCGGCTTGTATGAAAGCTAGAAGAGCTAGGATCCGTTTTTCAGTAAAACCAGGAACTTGGTACAATTTTCGAATAGCAGCCGTAAACGAAAACGGAACAAGAGGATTTTCACATATGTCACTTAATTTTATTTATTCAGCTGGTAAAAATTATTTGGGTAATTAATTAATAATTGAGGTAAAAATTGTTTTAGATCCAAAACCGCCAAAAGAACCCACCGATGTTCAAGTAGGTCCTTTATGGCTTCAAAACGGATCTTTAAATACAGAGTTAATATGGTCGCCACCACATTCCGATTTACCAATACAAAGATATAGTGTTTTTTGGAGTCGAAGGTTAATGGGAGTTACGGACTCCGTTTTGGTGCGACAACAATACGTTCCAAAGGTTATTAAATATTTTTATTTATTATAATTGATTAAAATTTTAAATAATTAATGACTACATTCGCAAGCAACAGTAACCGTAACAATTTCAGAAATCCATTCTTCTTTTAAACTAGCTGGAAGACTACTGTTAGAGCTTTCATCTTCGCTAATTTTCTTCTTTAAAACTTTAACTTTATAAGGTGTTGGTTTACATTTATATGGTCCCATCCAGCAACTTTCGCCTTTACAAAGTGCTGTTAACAAATATCTTGGGTAATAGTGAGAACCTAAGTCCATAATTCCTTGTTCTAATCCGCAAGAACAAGTTGGTAAATACGAAGATGGGGCCTTCTTGTATTTCTTAATTCCGGTTGAAACGACTTTTTGATTTCTTCGGATGATATCGAAGAAGTCGTAGTTTGGAGAACATTTTCCGTCTTTACAATGTAATTTAAAAGTATCTTTCGGTTCCGTTTCGATGAAATCTTTTGTGAATTCATCCCAACTATCGGGATAAATTTTCGAGGTTGAGAAATGGAATAAAAGTAAATACAAAGATAACTACAAAAAAAAATTAGTAAGAATTAAGCTAATTAATTTAACTTACTTTTAAAATTAGAAGTTCTACTTTCATCTTGTTTAGGTGGTGTTTAAGATCACACTGAATTTTCTTTGGGAAAAGAAGGGTTTATATACTTAATAAGAGACAAAACATGTCAATTCGGGGCTTTATGTAACAATATTCTATTCACGTCGGGTTTTCCTTGGGGGAAATCCATTAAAATATTATGTTTCAAGGTGTTAACGTTTTTCTCTATTTTTATTATTTCGGTAAAAGTTTTAATTATTTATCGCTAAATTTCTATTTTTATAAACACATTTATTTTTTTATTTAGGATCAAACAAGATTCTTATTACAAGGATTACAACCGAACTCCTCTTATTTCTTACAAATTCAAGCAATAGCTTATTATGGTAAACAAAAACTTAGGGGAAGAAAATCTGGGTTAGTACTCAACACGACTATTTTAGCAAATGGTACGTAATTTGTTTTTAATTTTTAAATAAATAATAATTTAATTATTTTAAGTAACTGAAGATGATTATTATAAATACCAACAAAATAATTTTGGGTTAAACGTAAAAAAACCTTATTGGAAAGATGGGGATTTAAGGACGAGAATAGTATGGAAGAAAAATAGTTCAAAATATAATATAACGTGGTCGAACGTTTCTTGTAATGACCGAGATGTTGAAGTTATGAAATTAAATGATATAACAACGGTAAGTAATTAATAAATATAACAATTAAATTATCATGAATTCTTATTATAATGGAACATCTAAACTCTATCTAATCTCAAGGTATAGGTATAATATAAATGATATCGTGCTTAACGATGAAATGTTTTTATTTTTTGGTTTCGACCGGTTTCGGCTTATATTGCCATCTTCAGGAAACCACGTTATTGCAATTTATTATTAAAGATGGCAATATAAACCGAAACCGGTCGAAACCAAAAAATAAAATTAATAATAAATGTTTTATTGTTTTTTATATTTACAATTTTTCCCTTTTCTAATACCGGGTGTCCGCCGGGAAGGTATACTACTTTGTTTTGCCGCTTTTTGGTAAACATTACTCTTGACAGTTCATATTTGGCTGTCGTGAAGTAGAGACGTGGCAAATTTATTATGGAAAAATATTCGGTAAACCAACGTGTTTTAATCGTTAAAACATTTTATCAAAATGAATCATCGATTACTGTGACGATGAGAAAGTTACGTGACATTTTTGGGAGAAACAACGTGCCAACAAGACGCACTATTTATCTAATAGGTCCAAGCATGGACCAGAACGTACTGCAAGATCGGCTGAAAATATTACTGCTGCTCAAGAAAGTGTTCAAAACAATCCATCAACCTCAATTCGACGCCGTGCTCAGGAGTTTGGTCTTCAAAGAACAACTTTGGCCACAATTTTGCACAAGGATTTGTATTTGTTTTCATTTAAGATTCACTTGATACAAGAGCTTCTTCCAGAGGACCATTTACGCCGCCGTACATATGCCAATAGGATGTTACAGCTCGCCCATGACACCCCGATTTTCATGAAAAAATCATAATGAGTGACGAGGCACATTTTCATTTGAATGGATATGTGAATAAACAGAATAGTCGGCTCTGGGCAATGGAAAACCCTCAAATTATTCATCAGTCACCTTTGCATCCATTAAAAGTGACAGTCTGGTGTGCAATTTGGTCAGGAGGAATCATTGGACCTTACTTCTTTGAAACTGAAAACGGCGTAACGGTAACTGTCAATGGGGAGCGATATCGGGATATGATTGAGAACTTTTTAACGCCACAACTGCATGCTTTGGGCTTGATATCAACAAGACGGTGCCACATCGCATACAGCCATGATTACAATGGAATTACTGCGAGACCTCTTTCCACAACAAATTATTTCAAGAAATGGTGATGTTGATTGGCCTCCACGGTCGCCTGATTTGACTACTCCGGACTTCTTTTTGTGGGGATATCTGAAAAGCAAGTTTTATGCAAACAAACCAGAAACGCTGAAGCAACTCAAACAAAATATTCGTGATGAAATTAATGAAATACCGCGTGAAATGTGTGAGAATGTAATGAAAAACGTGCTCAAAACGGCTCACATTTGTGAGGCATGTATGAGATATTGTATTCCATACATAATTGCCGACATTAAATAAAACATTTATCTATATAAGATCCATTCTCTTTCATTTAATCAAAAATTATAAACAAACAAAGTAGTATACCTTCCCGGCGGACACCTGTATAATGCAATATAATATACAGGGTGTTCCGGTGACTCGGGGCATAAAAATAACCTCATATACTAGAGCAAAAATGATGATGATTCGTGAAAAAAAATTATTATAAAAGTCTTCAAATGGCCAAGATATGGGTCATCAAAGTTCAGAAATTTTAACACATTTTTCTAAATATTTTCAATACCATTTATTATAGAGCGTTGAAATTTGGTACAGGGTAAACAAATATCAAGCAAAATCATTGAACCAATTTTGACTTTGATCGGGCGGCAACAACCATGCTATACAGGCTGTCCCTAAAATTTGTTTGCTCAGAACTTTTTTGTTCACTCGTAACCCTACATTTATTTTTGTACTTTGTAATAGAAAATTTATTTTAGAAACTTTTATCACTCTTTGAAAATTTTGATAACATTGACCGTTTTTGAGTTATACGCGAAAATGTTAAGCTTTGATTTCAATCGTAACAAACAAAAAAAGGAAACATATTCCGCAAGATCTGAATTGGCGATGACAATTGAAAAACGAACTGAGCTAATAACCATTATTTGCATAAATTTCTATGTGCAGATTTAGTTAAATCCAGTGTTAATTAATTTTACTTGAATAAAAGAATGTAATCTCCAAAACAATAAATTTAATTTTCACGGTAACAACAAACAAGAACATAACAAAAATTCTAACAAAAATATTAACAAGAACAATAAAATTATAAACAAATAGTAATAAATAAAAAAGAAGAAAAAAATACTAAAGCAGATATTCAAAAACACTGCCTGATATCGCCGTCTTAAATGAAAGCGCACTCTGCGGAGAACATTGATCTCAGTTCGAAGTTGATCAAATGAATCAACAATTCGCAACCTCAGTTGATCAACTGAAGTTATTTCAACGCAGTAAACTAGCGATTTAACGCGTCCCCATAAATAAAAATCTACAGGTGTAAGAGCCGGCGATCCACCGTCCAAACGTTCCTTCAGAAATTGTTGGACAGCCTGTGTGCTATGCGCAGGAGCACCATCATGCATATACCACATTGCTTGCCTTGTGTTTAAAAGAACGCCATCTAAAAAATCATCTAATTCTTCTAAATGTCGCCTGTATGTACGTCCATCCAACCTTGATGGCAAGAAAACGGGCCCAATAATTACATCGCCCACAATACCAGCCCAAACGTTAAGAGAAAATCTCCATCGCCCAACTATGTAAATTTCTCAAATTGATGGTTCCATCTTTAGAAAAAGTGGATTCATCTGCAAAAAGTACTTTTTCTAAAAACTGATCATCAATTTGGATTTTGTGCTGCATTATTTAGCAATATGCCAAATGCGCAGACTGGCCAATTGCCCACTGCAACTGCAATATGCAGTCGCAGTGGGTAATCAGCCAGTCGAACTTCCTGAACTTTGTAACAATGAAATGGATAAAGCTGTTGCTCGTGAAGAACACGCCAGACAGTTGTTTTTGAAGTTAAAACATGCCTCGCTATATCTAAAGTACTAGCTGTAGTATTTTCTTCTACGTAGTCTAGAATATCTTCTTCTAGTTCGGGCTGATCTTACGTTACCGTTGTTAGTAAATTTCGGCTTAAACGTCCTATTTTCCCTTAAACGGGTTTCAATCCTTAAAAATGTTTTTTGATTGGGCGCTCTGCGGTTCGGAAATTTCTCCCGACCATTCCCCTAATGTCAAAATCATGTCAGTTTGTTCACTAAATGTGTAACTCTCCATTTTGAACACTAAAAATTAATAAAAACTTAACTAACAAAAAACTATCGTTTGTGTTTAAACGACATAAGCAAGTTAACAGCAAGTTGTTTTCTTTAATTGCCATGGCCAACCTTGACTTTTTCGAAGACTTTGTTTTTTAGTGATACCATTGAAATCGAAGCTTAATATTTTCGCGTATAACTCGAAAACGGTCAATGTTATCAAAATTTTCAAAGAGTGATAAAAGTTTCTAAAATAAATTTTCTATTAAAAAGTACAAAAATAAATGTAGGGTTACGAGCGAACAAAAAAGTTCTGAGCAAACAAATTTTAGGGACAGCCTCCTGTATAGCATGGTTGCCGCCGTCCGATCAAAGTCAAAATTGGTTCAATAATTTTGCTTGATATTTGTTTACCCTCTACCAGATTTCAACGCTCCACCATAAATGGTATTGAAAATATTTAGAAAAATGTGTTAAAATTTCTGAACTTTGATGGCCCATATCTTGGCCATTTGAAAACTTTTATAATAATTTTTTTTCACGAATCATCATCATTTTTGCTCTACTATATGAGGTTAATTTTATGCTCCGAGTCACCGGAACACCTGTATATTATATTGTTCGTTTTTTTTTCATGTTTAGTATAGAGATCTTGAAAACTAGCGGAGATAGAAAGACGATTAAATAGGGAATGAATTGCAGTTTCATGAACTCAATTTAATGAGCTTTTTGTTTTTTGGATAAAATGCATGGCTAACTAGATATCTCGAAAAAACCGTTTTTTTGTTATATCGTTCGATACCTATGGTCCCGCTATTATCTGATACTACTATTGTACAAACTTGAGCATGTCTTCTGATTTGCTCAAGATAGCGTTGCCGTTTATTCTCTTTTTTAATGATTTTCCAAGGTATTTGGGCGGGGACGTGAAATGTTTGTTTTATGCGGATGACGCAACGCTGCTTCGAGCGGGTTGCTGATGGCAGCAAATGAGTGGTGTGCTGCCAATGAACTTTGCTTAAATAAAGAAAAGGGAGTCCAATCACTGTGCAGTCTTAGACACCATCATCTAAAGGAGTTCCACGGATTTGAATTTTGTGGCTCACACGACGGAGATAGGAAAAAAGATAGCCCGAAACATTTTCTTATTACGCAGATTGGTTGGTTCGGTGTTTGCTGAGGTAGCCAGAACTGGTTATTTCGCATTGATTCACTCAATTATAGGTTATTGTATAATTTCTGGGGGGAAGCACAGCTAGCTCCCACATATTTGGTCTACAGCGCAGAGCTTTGAGGGTGATTTCAGGGCTAAGTTATAGAGATGATTGCCGACACGTCTTCAGACAGCTGAAAGTTTTGACGGTACCATCTGTGTTTATTTTGGAATGACTTTTATACATTTACAAGAACACAAACAAATGCTGACCTGCACAATTATGAGACGTGAAACTGCGGAAATATTTACGTTGACCTTTATCAACTGAGTGTAACGCAAAAAAGCTATAGCAGTATATGCTCAGGTCTTATATAATAAATTGCCCTCGGAAACTAGAACACTCCAGAAAAATAAATTTTTAAATGTCATGAGGGAGTTTTTGCTAAGAAATGCGTTCTACTCAGTCGATGAATATCTAAGTAGCAGTGTTACTATGTAATTTAAAATTATAGTTGTGTGTTGAACTGGTTATGACACAAACTTGAATTTTTTTAATGGAAGTCATAGTTGGCCACGACTTTATGAAAAATGCCTTTTCTCAATGATTCTAATGATATACCACTTGACATCGATATTTTTATTAATAAATAAATTATAGCCATTTATAACAACATAACATAGTAGAACATTATAACTGTTCAGGTAGTATGCTCTGGAAACAATTGATAGCTACGTTTGGTTATGACAGCTTAAGACAAACGTATGTTTCGTTTAGTTTCTAATTAACGTTGATTGAGGTTTTGTAAATTATAACCAACATGAATTTTTCTAATCAATAAAAGCGTGATATCATTGAGTGTTACATTTTATGCTATAAAAATGCAATACAAGCTGCAGAACAGTATTTTGATCGTCACCAGCCTTCTCTACCTATTTTGAAGAGGCTGATAATTTGCTCAGGATACTTAACCAATAAAATAAGTATAGTAACTAAATGCTGACCTGGCACATAACTCAAAAATTATTGCTTAAATAAAATAATCAGTTGACTGTTTTATTAAACATGCAATACCCTACAAATTTTTCCTTTACACATTTTTCCTAAAATCAATAATAGCCGAGCCATAGGTATCTAACGATACATAAGAAAAACGGATTTTTCGAGATATCTAGTTAGCCATGCATTTCATCCAAAAAACAAAAAGCTCATTAAATTGAGTTCATGAAACTGCAATTCTTTCCCTATTTAATCGTCTCACTATCTCCGCTAGTTTTCGAGATCTCCATACTAAACATGGAAAAAACTCACCTGTATACAGGGCGCGTCATATGTAACCCTCCCTGTCTAATTTGAAAACAGCTAAAGATATCGTCATGATCCGAAACGTCGATTTTTATTTTATGTTAACCCAAATAATTTAGCATAAAAAATTGTTGATCATTTTATAGTTTTTCCGGAAAATGAGTCCATTTTTGTGTTGTTGTGGTCGAATTTGGAAAGGGGCAGACGTTTGGCACCTGGTATCTTCAGTGCGTTGTCGTACTATCGGCAGACTTCGCAAGGTCTACGATGTGGCTGGGTAAATCTTCGTTCTCTCTGATCTGTTTGAGGGCCTCTTCGATAGGGATACTGGGATACATATAGGGACTTGACATCAAAGCTCGCAATGATGTCGCTCTCTTCAAGTTGAACGTTGTCCAACATTTGCGTGAAATGTTCAGAGTTTCGTACGTAGGAGTCGGCTTGCTCTGTAATGGGTCGCATGATCTTGGCTTTCAACTTTTTGTAGCGGTGAGTTGAAGACGCTGATAATGGGTCGAAGTGGAACATCCGCCTTGTGGATTTTGAGCAGACCATAGAGTTTGGGCCATCTGTTTGATTTTTTCCGAGGGGTTAGGTTTTCTTGATCTCGGGGTCTATTGGAGATACCTCTATTTTCGATTTGGTAGTTTTTTCCAGGTAAGTTGTACGGCTTCTTGCTGCTGGTTTGTAAGTTGTGTCATTGCGCATATCCGTGATCTTGTTCTTATAGTCCACTGAATCCATAACCACTGTGGTGTTGCCTTTGTCCACCGGTAATATGATGATGTCCTGGTTATTTTTAAGACATTTTAGAGCTTGGAGTTTACTTGGAACCAAGTTGGGCTTGGGTGGTTTGGCTAGACGTAGGATCCTGGAGATGCTCATTCTCAGAATTTCGGCTTTTTGCTTGTTCATTGTAGTTAAGCTGGATTCGACGTTGGCAATGATTTTTTCGACCGGAATTGTCCTGGGGGTTAGGGAGTAGTTGAAACCTTTGCTTAAGACGGTTTTTCGGCATCGGAAAGATTATGGACAATTTTCTGGATGTGAAGAGGTGGATGCTTCGATTTTTCGGTGGATTCCGAATGTCGTTTGGAGTTTTATGGCTTTTCTTCCTCGTTTGGCGAATTTCCTCTCTGAGAAGGGAGTTGCTGGCTCGTCTGAGGATGGTTTGAGTTTGTCGGGATCTGGTGTGGTGAGCTAGTCTGGTGAAGGTCGGCTGTAAGTCATTGTCACGACATCATTTTACGAAAGTCAAATAGCAAAGTAAGTTGGTTTTCTTTTCACATAGTCTTTCGAAGAGTCTGGTTTTTCTGTAGGTTTCTTCCCCGTAGAGGTGTATAATGTAGTGCTTCATTCATGGATGGAGAAGTATGTGTTGTTGTGGCCGATCTGAGATTTCATCCGTTCTTCCTGTTGGTTCCCTATGGAAAGGGGCAGACGTTTCACCAAGATCTCACCTGGCATTTTCAGTGCGTTGTCGTAGTCTCGGAAATCCGTGAAGCACTACGCATTACTATATATATTTCGAGCATCCGACGACGTTGTCCGATCTTGCCACTCGCTTTCATTGAGATTCCTGTCACTCATCGTTCTGAACAGCATATTAAATAAAGTTACTTGGTGGAAAATGTACCCAGGACATTTAACCAATAAAAAGGAAACTTAGATGGGCTCAACCAAGTCACACAATATCATAAGGAATAGTCAAGTGCAACTTCCGCCTAAAAATTGCTGTCACAGACTCCCCTGTTATGACTCTACTCGCAAGTACTGACACAATAAGTATCGTATCAGCATCATACTAATCAGTACTCATCCATTTGAGTTTTAGAACTGTCAGAAATTTACGCAATTTTAACATACTCAATTTTCTTCTAAGATATTTTCTTTCCTTTCTAAGATACTCTATAGTGACAATATAGAGTACTCCCATGAAGTGTTACAGTAAAGGTGTGAAGAAACTTTATTAAGATATGAGAACGTTATCGGTGCACCCAATTGATTATAAACATTATGCAACGGTGTTTTAATTAATTAAAAGCAATCTTGTCCAACTTAGTAAATTTGCAAAAATCCTGAGTAATGTTAAAAAAGATAAACATCCCGTAGATTATGACAAATAATTTGAAAACATTGATTTCCTAATATTATTTAAATTTAAGATAGTTTTAATTCTTAATCATTTTAATTTCTATTTTTTAGGAATCAAAATACGAAGTTCATAGTTTAAAATTTGGATGTCGATACAAAGTAACATTAAGAGAATTTTCAAGAACAAAAACATCTCACGATACAACGGTAACGTTTGCAACCCCATTATGTTTAGAGTTACGTAAGAATAACAAACACGTTCGATGTCATAATCTTTGAATGTTATATAATTTTTAAATTGTATTATGGATGTTGGTTATAGTTAAAATGATTAATAAAAGAGGTTTTATTTATTGAAAAAACTGTTTTTTTGGTGAGAAAAGGATTTTTAGGATGACGTGAAACGGTTTTTTTTAAAAATTTCTTTTTGGATATTTTTAAAAAGTTTTTTTCTTTTTATTATTAGAAAAAGACACGAAAATACAACACGATTAACACGATCGTAGATGACATAGAAAAATACAAAAAGAAAACTTAGCTCAGTCTCACTCAGTTAAAAAATTCCTTAAACCTATTAACACGCGACTATCTTTAAAAAATACTAAATAAATTACTTAGAACTTAAGATTCTTGTTTACTAAACTACATTTTTTTTTTAAATTAAAGAAATTAGATGTATAGGAACAATCAAAGTTGAAAAAAAAAATTAAAATTATATTGTTATCAAACATTGATAAACATCTTTGTTTTTTGAAAAGGATTAAAAAAATATATCACAAGAAAGTACATAAAAAATTCCTAGTTTTAAATTAAACTCAGCTTTAGACCGAAGATTGAGGAAATAAAAAAATTAACGTGTATCCATAGAAATATAAAGGTTACTTATAAAAAGTAGCTACAACACTAATAATAAGTCTTATGGAATAATACTTTTTTGTTCATTTTTAGTTTTATTTCCTTACCTTGAGCACTGGGAGTTAGTTTCTTTTTGTCGGAAGACAAACTTGGAAGAGAATATTTATTTTGGGAATGTCTCGTTATATCTCCTTACTTTAAAATCTTATAAAAAAACTTAGTTAATAGGTTTACCAAGCTTACTTAGTTAATACTATCAAATTAACTCGAATGACTTATAGAGTTAAAAAAGAATTAAAAACTACAAAGATGATATATTTTAATAAATAATTAACCTTTCAATACTTTCTGGTTCAAAGTTTAGTGATATTTCTATTTTTAATTGTTATTTAGCACTAGATTGTTATAAAACTAGAACTAACACTAAATCTAGAACTAGAAACATTCGGGTTTAGCCGCCTTGAAAGACGTGCGGCTAAATCCGAATGTTTCTAGTTCTCGGTCTAGTGTTAGTTTTGCACTAACACTATCACTAGAACTAACACAAGACCTAGAATCATTCGGGTTTAGCCGTCTTTAGAGACGTGCGGCTAAACCCAAACGATTCTAGTTCTAGTGTTAGTTCTAGTTTTAATTGTTATGCAGCGCTAGACCAAGAACTATAATCATTCGGGTTTAGCCGTCCTGAAAGACGTGCGGCTAAATCCAAATGATTTCTAGTTCTCGGTCTAGTGATAGTTCTAATATTGCACTAGCACTATCACTAGAACTAACATTAGACCTAGAACTAGAAACATTCGGATTTAGCCGCACGTCTCTCAAGACGGCTAAATCCGAATGATTCTAATTCTAGGTCTTGTGTTAGTTCTAGTGACAGTTGTAGGTAGCGCTAGTTAGCATAAGATATCACTATGTTGCATATTTGTATTAGATTAAAACTAGAACTAACACTAGACCTAGAACTAGATAGTATCGGGTTTAGCCGTGCGTTTAAAGGCGTCTAGAATATTTCTAGTTCTAGTGTTAGTTCTAGTTTTATACTAGTACTATCACTAAAACTAACACAACACCTAGAACTAGAATCATTCGGGTTTGGCCGTCTTTAGAGACGTGTGGATAACCCGAACGATTCTAGTTCTAGGTCTAGTGTTAGTTCTAGTTTTAATTCTTATGCAGCGCTTGACCAAGAACTAGAATCATTCGGGTTTAGCCGTCTTTAGAGACGTGCGGCTAAATCCGAATGTATCTAGTTGTAGGTCTGATGTTAATTCTAGTGATAGTGCTAGTGCAATACTAGAACTAACACTAGACCGTGAACTAGAAACATTCAGATTTAGCCGCACGTCTTTAAAGACGGCTAAATCCGATTGATTCTAGTTTTAGGTCTTGTGTTACTTCTAGTGACAGTGGTAGGTAGCGCTAGTTAGCATAAGATATATGTTGCATATTTTTATTGTACTAAAACTAGAACTAACACTAGACGCACGGCTAAACCTGAATATTTCTAGTTCTAGGTCTAGTGTTAGTTCTAGTTTTAATTGTTATGCAGCGCTAGGCCAAGAACTAGAATCACTGTGTTGCATATTCTTATTGCACTAAAACTAACACTAGACCTAGAACTAGAAACATTCTAGTTCTAGTCTTACTTCTAGTTTTAATTGTTATTCAGCGTTAGATTATTGAATATTTTTATTGAACTAAAAGTGGAACTAACACTAAACCTAGAACTAAAACTAGAAAGTTTCAGGCATATACTGAAAGGTTAATGTAGTTTAAAATTCAATTTAGAAACTCCTAAAATAAAAAAAAAAGATGGCACAATTTCATTTTTTGATTAAAAACCTCATTTTAATCCTTAAATTTTAAAATTTTTAATTCATTGTGTTTGCGGAGGTAATTGGTTTTGATTAAGCGCTTCCAAAAAATGCGGAGCAATATCATTGACCATAACCGCAACGTTTCCGGTTGTCGTATTAACCGGTTGCGTTACGTTCGGGAAAAACGGCAAAATAATCGTGTTATTCACATTATTGATATTCGAAAAATCTATGCCGGGATTAAACATGTATTTATCTTCAATAATCGGATATTGCATAAACGTTTGTTGAAGTATCAACTCTTCCGTTTTACTCAAAACTAAATCCGACGTCAATTCCGTTTGTGCGTCAACCGGAACGACAACCGAATTTAAATCTTGAGGTAAACAACAAGATTGAGGATCGTTAACGTTTTCGATTTGAGTTGAAATATTTTCGACACGGTTATTTTGGGTTATAATCGGGAGTTGTTCGTCCGATTTTTTTATTGTGTTCGTTTCGGGAGTTTCTAAATTTTTACCGGTTTTATGATCGACTTTGTGCCTTCTTCTGATATGTTTTAACCAATTTGGGTAATTAGTGAACGTTCTTTCGCAATATTTACAAACGTAGGGTCTCTCACCTGTATGGACGTTATAATGTTGCTTTAATTTAGTACTGCTTAAAAACCCTTTGTTACAATAAGTACAAATAAAAGGACGTTCTTCAGCGTGAACCATACTGTGTACTTTTAAACAACGCTCGGTTTTATACATTTTATTACAAACCTCGCATTTAAAAGGGCGTTGATCGCTGTGGAAACTGTAGTGGCGAGCTAAATGAGATTTCTCAGCGAAGCTGTATTTATAAAAAAATAATTAATTTTTAAATCTTTTTTGTTTAAAATGTTATTCATAATTAATTGTTTTACTTACGTTTTTCCGCATTTATCACATCGATGAGGTTTATCTCCTGTGTGTTGTTTGGCGTGTTGTTGCATATTAACTTTTTGGGTAAAAGTTTTTCCACAAACATCGCACATAAATCGTCGTCCCAATCGATGCACATTCATATGTGATGTAAGCCCCCCTCGTGTGTGTAAAACTTTTCCGCAAACAACGCAGGGATAATCCTCTTTAATTTCGCTTTGGTGTTTCCTTAAATGCATTTTCAACCCAGCTTGAGTCATAAAGTTTTTTCCGCACTCTTCGCATGAGAACGGCTTAACTTTGCCATGTTTACTAATAATGTGGACTTGTAGAAGACTTTGTAGGCAAAAAGCTTTGGTACATTTTGTACATCTAATAAAAAAAATTATTTTTTAGGTTAATGAGAAAATTGGGGGGAAAGTGTATTTACTTGTGTCTTCCTTCGGTGATATGGCGATAACAATGAGAACGAAATGTGCTGTATTTTTCGATGGTTTTATTGCAAAAAGCGCAGGTGTAAACGGGGGTTATGTTGTAAGTTGAGGTGTAATGTTCGTCGAATTCTGCTCTGTATGGGAAAACTTTTTCGCACATGTTGCATTTAACACCCCAATGGGAGCGGAATTCTTCTTTTACGTTGTCGATCATTTCCAAGCTTTCATCACCTATAAAACATTATTTCTACGTAGATTAAATTGTATTAATTTCAACATGGATTTAACATGGCGCAGAGCGGTGCGATAAAAAGTGTAATAAAAATGTACGGACTGGATTAAAGTGCATAAAATGTGGTGGTCTATCCCATCATAGTTGTGTGAAATATTTAAAACCGGTTGAAATAATTGACGAAACAACGATAAATTGCTGTGAGACTCACGAGGAAGAAATAAAATCAGACGACGACCTCGAGTTGTTTTTTGGCAGTGCTGTGGATGTCGAGGAGATCGGTGGTAAAGACATAATACACTTGAAGGATTTATTAAAACATAAGGACTATATAATTGGACCGCGTTATGCTTATCACTTGACTAAGCGACAAATGAACAATGTTGAGAAAAACGGGATATCCGTTTTCATCTCTCTAAAAATATGACTTCTCAGAATCGACAGGCTCAAACTATTGAAAATTGTTTGGTGCCTATCTATTTTTATCACAGAACACTGATGACAGCCATTACAAGCACAGAATCCGCTTGGTTAGTTGTTTTACGATTATACACGCTGTTTCTGTAAGTCGTGGCATAAATTTAATCACAAATACTAGAGTGAAAATGATGTTTCGTGTAAAAATTTTTGAAGAAAATTATCTAGAGTTTGATTTTGGACTTTTCACCTGGTTTCTATTTTATATAGAATTTAAGTCTAACTAGTTTCGGCCCTTGGCCACCTTCAGAGACTCTACAAATAGATTAACATCCTTCATCCTATCCATTTTACAAACAAGTTTCTTAATATTTCTTTTTCTTTTGTAAAAAAGATCACACAGCTAAGTCGAAATCAGATTATTAGTTGCTAATTTACAAAATTAAAGTTTAAAAAGTTGTAAAATGAAATTAAGGACGAAGTGTTACAAATTTACAGATTAAAATTTAAGAATGCTCTTTTTTAACAAAAGAAATATTATGAAACTTGGGAAAAATTCAAGAACCATCATGTGGCTTAAAAATCGATGATTTTTATTTAATCAATGTGAAATGACCCAAAAAAACGCGTTAAAAATGAAAAGAAAGTGGTGAAAAGTGACTAGATTAACTTCAATTATAAAACTTCTATAATATGATAACTAACTTCAGGTTTAAAATGTCAACCTCAATTTTGACATACAGGGTGTATCTGAATGACGTGCCCAAACTTCAGGGGGTAATTCTTTAGGCAATTTTAAGAGTATTTTCTCATATAAACTATCAGCGATTTCGACTCCCCTGCGGAACTACACCCCTTCAAAAATGGCGAAAAATTTTGGTTTATTTTATTTTTCCCGAAAACCATTAACACCAAGAAAATGAAATTTGGGAAATATGTTTAGCTTATAATAGGGCATGTTTCGAGCCTATTTGTACTTTCAATCTTCCCTTCTAAGTTACTAAACATAACCACCCCCGTTCAATTTTTGTCTAGATCTTTTTTATGGCGATGATAAATACATTGGAAATATTTTATTTAGATAGACGAAAATATTCTAAAACTTTTTTGCCTCTCTGATGTTCTTCGAAAAGTTAATAGTTTCTGAGAAAAAAATTAATTAAGCAAACACTAACTGTTAAGCTGTAGCGTTGTTAATCGAAAGTTGGAATGAATTTTTAAAGAAAAAATCTTAGCAGGCTTAGCAATCTTTGTCAGAAATATTTTTGACGTTTAAATGTCAGTGGTTTTCTTACTATTATTATTGTTTTATTTAAAATTTTGAAACGTCGAGTGAACGAGCGTAAATGCGGTAGAACTTTATTCATAAATTAATTTGAAAAACAATAATAATAGTAAGAAAACCACTGACATTTAAACGTCAAAAATATTTCTGACAAAGATTGCAAAGCCTACTAAGATTTTTTCATTAAAAATTCATTCCAACTTTTGATCGACAACCCCGTTGTTGAACGGGCAGTGTTTGCTTTATTATTTTTTTTCTCAAAAATTAGTCGTTTTTGGAAAAATTTTAGAGAGACAAAAAAGTTTTAGGATACTTTCATCTACCTATGTAATTTTTTTTTAATGTATTTACCCTCTGCATAAAAAAATTTTAGCAAAAATGTAAAGGGGGTGGTTACGTTTAGTAGTTTAGAAGGATAGGTTGAAAGTACAAATAGGGTGAAAACGTGCCCTACAACCAGTTAAACATATTCCCCAAATTTCGTTGTCCTAGCGTTTATGGTTTTTGAGAAAAAAAAATTAAACCCAAATTTTTCGCCATTTTTGGAGGGGTGTAGCTCCTTAGGGGAGCCCAAGTCGCCCATGGTTTATACAGGGTGTCACACCAAAAACGCCCCAAGCTGTAACTCTGTCATTTACAGTCCGATTTTCATAAGTGAGGTAACAAATGAAATGGTTTGATGAATACTATGATGCATGCTACAAATAAATTTTTTCCAAGACCATCTTCAATTTTAAACGATTATTAACTTTTGTTTTTCAAATTGCTCCATATATTTTTCTTCACGTCATTGGATGGAGATTGTTTTTCTGAATCCATTGATATACAATACATCCATTTTGAAAGTAATTTTAGCAAAGAAAAGACACCTGTATATACAGGTTATCACACAAGAACGCCGCAAGCTGTAACTTTGTCATTTACCTTCTGATTTTCATGAACGAGGTATCAAATGAAATGGTTTGATGAATACTATGATTCATGCTACAAATAAACTTTTTCCAGCGCTATCTTTAATTTCAAGCGATTATCAACTTTTGATTTTCAAACTGCTCGGTATGTTTTTCTACACGTTATTGTATAGAGATTTTTTTTCTGAACCCAATGATGTACAATACATTAACATTAATTGTAATTTTAGCAGAGGAAAACAATTAAAACATTTTCCGAACATTGTCTTAGTCACTTCTGTAATACTGTGTGCCATGGAAGAAAGAACGCGCAAAACTGATAATAGTCATTAAATGTTATTTCAATGCCCGAAGCAGTTGTAAATGATACTTATAAGTTGTTTTTTTATTTTTTTTCCCATGGCACACTACAGTATAACGCAAGTAACTTTAAGAGAATGTTAGGAAACTATTTTAATGTTTTTCTATACTACAATTACAATTAATGTTCATGTATTGTACATCAATGGACTCAGAAAAGGAATCTTTACCCAATAGCGTGAAAAAAAACATACCGAGCAATTTGAAAATCAAAAGTTGGTAATCGTTTGAAATTCAAGATGGCGTTGGAAAAAGTCTATTTGTAGCATGAATCATAGTATTCATCAAACCTTTTCATTTGATATTTCGCTCATGAAAATCGGAATTTAAATGACAGAGTTACAGCTTATGGCATTCTTGTGTGACAACCTGTATATACAGGTGTCTTTTTTCTGCTAAAACTACATTTAAAACGGATGTATTATACATCAATGGATTCAGAAAGACAATCTCTATCCAATGACGTGAAGAAAAATATACGCAGCAATTTGAAAAACAAAAGTTAGTAATTACTTGAAATTGAAGATGGCGTTGTAAAAAATTTATTTGTAGCATGAATCATAGTATTTATAAAACCATTTTATTTGATATCTGGGTGATGAAAATCGGAATGTAAATAACAGAGTTACAGGTTGGGGCGTTTTTTGTGTGACACCCTGTATATCAAAGTACCCTTAAAATTGCCTAAAGAATCACCCCCTGAAGTTTAGGCATGTCATTCAGGAGAAGATTACAAATTCACACCCTGTATTTGTAATCTTCATTAAAAATCCTTTAAAATGAGTAGAAACGCGACATATTTATCTTCAATATTAATGAAGTTATGGTCAACTTCCGGTTAAGAATGTCAACGTCAATTTTGACATATTTGTAATCGTTGTGAAATATCCTTTAAAATGAGTCCAAACATGATACGTTTAATTCTAATATTACTCGTGATTTTGACATATTCTTAATTTTTATAAAATGTCTTAATATTAGTCACAAAAATCTAAAATTATGGTTGGTATTAATATTTAAAAATTAAATTGCTATATTCATTGTTGCTAACTTCGGGTTTAATGTTTTTTATTCTAACTTTTTTGTTTTTTTGAGATAAGTCCGTCATCTTTGGACTCATTTTAAAGGTTTTTTAATGAAGATGACAAATCTGTCAAAATTGACGGTGACGTTTCAAACCGGAAGTGATTGTATCTCCATTAATATCAAAGTTAAATATGTCGAGTTTGGACTCATTTTAAATGATTTTTATGAAGTTGACAAATATGTCAAAATTAATAGTTGAAAGTTCGAACTTTTTGGTTTTTTGAGAGAAATGCGTCGTGTTTGGACTCTCTTTAAAGGTTATTTTATAAAGATTCCGACTATAATAATAAAATTAAAGTTGACATTGACAACTGAAAGTTTTTTTCACGACTAAACCCGAATGTTTCTAGTTCTCGTTCTTGTTTTAGTTCAATAAAAATATACAACATAGTAATATCTTATGATAACTAGCGCTATCTACCACTGCCACTAGAACTATCACTAAACCGAGAACTAGAAACATTCGAATTTACTCCCACGTCTCTCAAGACGGCTAAACCCGAATGATTCTAGTTCTAGGTCTGGTGTTAGTTCTAGTGTAAAACTAGAACTAACACTAGACCTAGAATTAGAAAGTATTTACTAGAATATTTCTAGTTCTAGGTGTAGTGTTAGTTCTAGTTTTAGTGCAATAAAAATATGCAACAGAGTGATATCTTATGCTAACTAGCGCTACCTACCGCTGTCGTTTGTAAAAATAACTTAAATTCTATATAAAATAAAAGACATAAACTTTTAATTTTATACTAACATCTAGAAAACAATACTGGTCCGAAATTGTAGGTTCATCTATATTTTCTATTGTAGAATTTCTTGGTGTATCCAAGTGTCATATCTAAGTCGGTTCTTAGACGTATGATGCAAATCGGACTTGCAATCGTATAACGTGATTGGCGCTTAGCTTTATCCTTTAAAACAAATGGTATTTTAGGTCTTTCGGTATTCTGAATTTTTTCTAAGATAAGTTTACACCTGTACCTACCAGACAGCATGAAAATCTCTAAAAACGATAAAATGTCGCTTAGTCAAGTGATCTATAACGCGGTCCAATTAAAGACTTACGTGAATATATCGGTAGTTTGAAACAACAGATTTTCCTATTAAATAAAATAGCGAAACTGACCCTAAACAAAAACCAGTTCCTAAGAGTGGAATTGAAACTGAGCAACAACATTCGAAATCAAAAATAACAGGTCCGAGCATTGACAATCCAGGAAAACTGGAAACAAAGTTATGTTGAGATTTCAGAAACCTGAATCTTACTACAAATTAAAAAAAAATATTTGGATGTTTTAGGAATGATAACGTCACATAACAAAGATTCCCATTCATACACAATATATAAAAATTATAAACAAGAATACATCTCACTTATAGAACAGGTCGCTGACAACAAACCACTAATACTAGAAGACGAAAGAATAATCATGATGGATTAATAATAATGGAATTAAATCCAGAGGCTTTTAGTGATTATTTTAAAGATGAAATTGAAAAACTTCTTTCAAATATGCTACAAACTACAAGGCAATCTGATTAGTATTCAAACAACATAAAAACGAGTTAAATGAGTTCATACATTCATGCTATTTTAATAAAACAAATGCATTTGAAATACAAAAAATTATAAAGGAAATGAAAAATAAAAAAACCGTAAATTTTTTTGGACTTACAGCTCATGTAATAAAAGAAGTGGGTGACGAAATATCTGAGGTTTGAGCTCTAGTATTTAATAAATAATACTTTATTTTATTGTGTTTTATTTGTGAACAGTTCTCTTGCACTCGTCAGTCATTACAAAAAATAAAAAGAAGAAAAGAAAAACAAAAATAAATAACATTAGACACTTAATATCTTTCCTGCGCTTATCCGTACCTTAGCATAGACAATTAAATAACACATTCTACATTTAAAAAAGTCCTGAACACTGTAGAATGCATTGCAAATCAAAAAAGCGTTTAAGGTTTAAATTCAGAGCTGCATTTGATAAACATCGGGTGTTAAGAGGTAATCGATTGAACAACTGCTTGGATGTGAATTCTGGATCCCATGCACCTAAGATTGAACTTGGACTTGTTGTTGTTTGCATAAAGTATAAACTCACAAGGAATCGTAAGAATACTGACAAAAATGCTTGAGCTTTTTGAATAGAAATTTGCAGTCATCCCTGTAACGCACATTGCCCAGGACATGAACAGCACTTCGTTACAGTTTGAAAATATGTGCGCTAGAAGGGCTATTACCCCATACCAAAATGCTGTAGGTTGCCATGGAATGGACCAACGCATCATACGTCAACTTGGATACATCCAGCGAAACTGTACTCATCAGGAGTCTCAATACAAAAATATTACGACTTATCTTTACACCTATTATGGTACTCTGTACAACTCCTCAGGTGTACAACTTACAAGGGAAGTGTCACAACTGTGTCTCACCGATTTCGATGCAATTTGGTACAGTCATAGAATGGGCCAAAATAAGGTTCGTACATTTTTTTATACGTGCGGTAAAAGCCCCTGGGGCGAGTTATAGGGGTTGAAAGTTTGGAGAAAAAGTACGTTTTCACTTATATTTTAAAAATGAAAAGTGCTATCAAAATTTGGTAAATTGTAACTGATATTCATTTTAAAAGAGCTTTCTTTTGATGTATCACACATATACCAGAGGGTTAAGAAGGGCGAACTACCCCTATTTTTTTGGAATTATTTAAAAACCACCCTATCGATTTTGGCGGCATTAAGTATACTTCCAGCACGTTCAAAAATATTAGTTAAGGGTTTTTTCCCATTCGCTCTAGATCATCCCCAGCGAAGTTACGGGGGTTAACATGTAACCACTTTTCGTAAGAATGATGTGATAAAATTGTCAGGTATTTTGAAAATACTTTAACAAAACCGTAAATTAGTCGCACAATAAAATGTTTAATGTAAAATAAGGCATAATACACCATTTAGGGGTGGTTGGGGTTAACCACCCCCTTAAAAATTAATTCTATCCCGGGCATTACTTGTTGATTACGGCGAAATTTGGTACTGTGTTTGTTTTATATAGTTTATTAGTTTATTTTTATTCTACATAATGTTGCCAAAAATACACCTACCAAAAAAATTTTGGCACAATATTTGTTTTTTTAGTGCCGCTTGCTAAAGGTCATTTCTCAAAATAGTTTTTTCTAGTATAAAAGAACGTGTGCCCAGTGGGTAGATTTTAGTTTCAGAGCAACTGACAGAAGCAATGGTTACAATAAACCCAATAAACGTTTTAAATTTGCTAATGACAGTTTTTACTGTTATGAATATTCCCCAGACTCCTGTAAATGAAGCAGAAGTTAGTTTAAAAGAAAATATACAGCGTATTTTAATGGAAAGTATGGAAGACTACAATATGCAAATTGAAGACGAAACTGTATTAATTTTCGATTCATCCAATGGCATCAATGACGGTCAGCAAATTATTGAAGACCAGGATACAACTGACAGGTTTGTAGAAGATACTGATGCTCATTGTCCATTGAAGGATGACATCGACTACGAGTACAAATTAGAGGCGGTAAATTACTGGACAAGTGGGAAGAAAGGTTATTTGAAACTAGAAACCGTAAAAAACAAATACCGAAAAGTAACGTCAAAGACCCAATTGCACAGATGGTCTAAATATATTGAAGAAAGAGGGACATACAAAGAAAAATTAGCAGAAATTACCGAATTTGTAATTAATCAAGCGAGAGCCGCCGTAGATAATAAATTGCCACTACATGATATTGATATACGCAGATGGGCTATACAAGCTAGAAATGAAAAGAATTTATCTCCTCAACTGTTCAAAGCATCTCATAGCTGGGTGCAACGTTTTAAGAAAGCAAATCGGTTAGTAAGCCGAAAAATAACAAAATTTCTATCCCAAAAACAAATTGGAAATGTTGATCGAGTAAAAACTTTAGCAAAAGATTTCGTTAAAGAGGCAAAGCTACAAATCCAAATATATGGACCTGAAAACACCTACAATTCGGATCAGAGCGGTTTTAACTTGGAATTCCATTCGGGAAGAACATTAAGCGATTTAGGAGTTAAAACCGTAGAAAGTGTGGTCCAGTCGGTGTCATCTACAACGCACAGTTACACAATTCAACCCGTAATATCTGCTGATGGGAAACTTCTTTCTCCACTTTTTATTGTTTTAAAAGAACCCTCTGGCAGCTTTGGACCGAGGGTAGCAAATACAATGTTTAAAGCAGACAATATATACGTTTTGGCATCAAAATCTGGAAAGTTAACTTCAGAACACATGAAAAATTGGCTCCAAAATGTATATTTTCCAAATACTGGTTCTAAATCATTATTATTATTAGATTCTTGGAGTGGCCATTGTCCTGAAGTTATTAGTGAAATAACTCCATCAGGTACTAATTTTAAACATTTATCTATACCTGCAGGGACAACAGGTCAAATACAGCCCCTAGATGTATTTGGTTTCAGAATATGGAAAAATTTTATTAGAAGATTCTCTGATCAGATTATTCTTTACCAGTATGATGTCAATTTACATCAGAGGGATAACATATTAAAATTGCAATCGTTGACGCATAACCAGTTGGCTTCCCCTCGGTTTATAAATGTTTTTAAATACGCATGGTTTGCAAGTGGCTATATAGAGGAGAGACCAGACCATTTTGAAAATCCCGTGGAAGTTTGCTTTTCGAGTGAGAAGCCAACGTGTGATATCTGTGGGGATATAGCGGTCATAACATGTGCATGGTGTAAAAAATCCTTATGTTTAAAACATTTTTTCCACGACTTTCATTTTTGCCAACACTACGTAGAATAAAAATAAATTTAATATTGAAAATTAATATAATACATAAAAAACGTCAATTAGTAATGTAGAATAAACTTCTTTGGTATATTGAACTATTTTTTTTGTCAGTTGCTTTTTAACTCATAAATAAATAAAATATCTTATTTATCTAGTAGTTTTATATTTATTATTTAAAGAAAATGAGGGTAGTTTACCTCGTGGAACATCGATAGATAGATTTTTAAAAAACAATACCACAGTTACGATGGCAGTTTTCATCTTCGAGGTATAAACAAAAAACTACCCCTAATTTGTAACCCTTATAACCATTTTCAAAAATTTTTACTTCAAATATAAAACAAACACAGTACCAAATTTCGCCGTAATCGACAAATAACGCCCGGGATAGAATTAATTTTTAAGGGGGTGGATAACCCCAACAACCCCTATATGGTGTATTATGCCTTATTTTACACTAAACATTTTATTGTGCGACTAATTTACGGTTTTGTTTAAAGTATTTTCAAAATACCTGACAATTTTATCACATCATTCTTACGAAAAGTGCTTACATGTTAACCCCCGTAACTTCGCTGGGGTTGATCTAGGGCGAATGGGAAAAAACCCTTAACTAATATTTTTGAACGCACTAGAAGTATACTTAATGCCGCCAAAATCGATAGGGTGGTTTTTAAATAATTCCAAAAAAATAGGGGTAGTTCGCCCTTTTTAACCCTCTGCTATATGTGTGACACATCAAAAGAAAGCTCTTTTAAAATGAATATCAGTTACAATTTACCAAATTTTGATAGCACTTTTCGTTTTCAAAATATAAGTGAAAACGTACTTTTTCTCCAAACTTTCAACCCCTATAACTCGCCCCAGGGGCTTTTACCGCACGTATAAAAAAATGTGCGAACCTTATTTTGGCCCATTCTATGACTGTACCAAATTGCATCGAAATCGGTGAGACACAGTTGTGACACTTCCCTTGTTAGTATAGAGGTAAGTTACGTTAAATCATTTTAATTTATTGTCCTGTACATGTCCATGCTCTGTGTCGGTTCTTATGTGAATCACCCTGTATAATATTTTCAAGATCATTTATACAGTATGTCCGCAAAGTAACGGATATAGGCGATAAAATCATTATAAACGGTTTATGGAAAAATCCCTTAAACGGGTCTAAAGATATAAATTTTTTGCAATAGTTTGGTACAGATTTTAAATTTCTTCCGCCATTTGTAAATGTGTTATGAGGTCATCGATATTTTTTTCAACTGGCAATCCCCCATTTTTATTACGGAATATGAAAGAGGATTTTTTTCTAAATCTAGTACAGTCAATATTAATATTGGTTACATAACAACATTTTCAAGAAAAATTACTTTAAAATATAACTACTTCAGATTTGTTGACATGATGAAAATAGCAGTAGCCATGAGTAACTAGAGTAACCAATTATTTTAAACAATTTCCTAAGTGTCAAAAACTGATTTAGCAAATAGTTCACCTCTTTAATACAACATATCCTGATCGCCAACTTATTGGCAGTATGGTGAGCCTAGTTGTGACTAAATTTAAAAAGGATGGGCATGTCTGGAAGTCTGGCCTACTAAATCTTTCAGGAGAAGTTCAATAAACCGTGGTTTTGGCTGGCCAAGAAAATCCTCATGTTACTATAAGGAGTATTGGGTCTAATTTAAACATTAGTAAATCAACGGTTCACAAAATTGAAAAACCCGCAAAATATCATTCCCATTAAGTAAACCTCATTCACGAGCAATGAATGTAGTTTTTATAACAAAAATTTTGCAACGATAACGAAGACTTTGTCCAATATCCACTAAAGATTTGAGGAAACCTAAACTGGAAAGAAATAAATTTTTTCAAAACGATGTCATTCCTTCCATCCCGGTAATGTTGACCCAACTCAATTCCAACGGCAGTTATTCCAACAAGATGGCGCGGCACCACACTTCAAGACGTTTTACTAAATTAGTTTTTGACACTCATGGAATTGTTTAAAATAATTGGTTGCCATAGTTGCTCATGGTTACTGCTATTTTTATCATTTATACAAATTTGAAGTAATTAAACTTTAAAGTAATTTTTCTGGAAAATTTTTTTATGTAACCAATATTAATGTTGATTGTATTAGATTCAGAAAAAAATCCTCTTTCATATCCCGTAATAAAAATGGGAGCCAATTGCCATTTGAAAAAAATATCGGAAAATTTAAATCTTTACACCCGTTTCAGGGATTTTTCCATGAACCGTTTATTATGATTTTATAGCCTATATCCGTTACTTTACGGACACACTGTATATTTCAAGAATATTTTATAATGGTGTAAATATGTATGCGAGAGAGTATATTTGTGATTTTAGAGTAAAGTCAAATATGAAAATGATCCAAAAAGACGTTCAAGGCTGAAAGAACTTGAAGGTCATGATCCACGAAATAACTGATATTTGTTATGTTCTACAAAAAGTTGACAATTTGACCGATGAGGAAGATATTGATGAAGAAACTATCGGTGGAATACAAGATTTGCCATACTATTACCAGACAATGAAATTGCAACAATGTTGCCTGACGTCGAAGTTGGAAAAGTTCCACACAATTGCGCAATTGAGATGTAGGTTGATTTACTAAATCAAGAATTGCCGCTTACCACTCAATTAATCAAATTGCCGGTTTTTGAAGATATTACCTGGTGCAAATAAGCTTGTGTTTGATGAAAGCGTCATGCAATGTATTATTTCAAATTTCATAAAATGTTCGAGAGATTATAATCGTCCTCAATTTAGCTTAGATAACGATTTAGAAGTTTTTTTTTAGGTCTACTAATTTTCAGAGGCAAGAAAAATATACATTTAGCAGATAATGATCAGTTGGATAAGAATGATAAATTTGCTAAAGTTGAATGGTACCATACTTCGATCGTCAGTCAGCGAAAAACAAAATCTTCGGAATTATTGAAAATTTCCGGATATTCCAAGACGTCTTTAGGAGATTCTGAACATCTCTAAATATCTTTGAATATCTTTAGAAATTCTCTAAAAGTGTTTTGGAGATTTTGCAAAACCTTTGAAATTATTAAAAATATTCTGAGACAAGTTGGATATCTTTGAATCTCTTTAGAAACCATCTAAACTAAAACTTTTGTACTTTGTGTAAATCGTTTGGAGATTTTAAAGATTTTCTGAAGTTTCCAAAACTTTTTGGATTTTCTAGATATCACTGAAAACCTTTAGGATACCTCTAACACTCAAGACAAAACACAATATCAGCTATTCTTCAAAGCTAATTTCACACTATTAAAGTATATAATAAGCATACTTGCTTTTTTTATTTTGGAAGATTCCATATTGATTGCAAGATATACATTATCTAGCAGTATTTTGGAGATTTTGCAAATCCTTTAAAGATTTTGAACGTTTTCTGGATTGCTCAAAACATTTTTTGCATTTTACAAAACGTTTATCTATGTTTATCTCAAGACATATGATTTTGTCCATTACAATATTATGAGAGAACAGAAGTGAGTTGAATGAACTTGGAAAAAATCATAGTTATAATACTTGAAACAGGGAAACTCTGGAAATACCTTTACATTGTTTGAGTGTTACCCAACAGAATATTAACTATTACAGTTTTAAGTTTTATAATAAGAATATGTTACTTGAAAATAACTTTTATTCTTACTCTTTGTATTTTGAAATGTCTTTAATGTTAACTGACTATGTTATTGAGCAATAAATATTATTACCTTTATCATCAGCATACCCTCGAAAAATATTATCTTCATCAAAATCCTTTAAAACTTGATCACTTTGCGGCAACTCAGAATTGGAATTAAAAACATCTTTCTCAGTGGGATTCTCCAAACTAGCAGCGTCGTCTTTATCATCTCTAACTGAAATTTCCTTCTTTTTAGTATTTTTTTGCGGGGCATGTGATTTCCTTTTATTTTTCCTCCCACTTTTCTTCCCGTTTTGAGAAAACTTCCAAATTTCACTCTCAACATCGGCAAGATCAAACCCCAAATCATCATCGAGGTTATAAGGAACATTTACATCAACAAATTCCGTTTTCATGAATGGTTCACAATCATCTAAACTTATATCAGGGATTTCCACCTTTAAGTTAATACTAGAGGTGAGTTCTTCGAAATCTTCTTGTTTAATTCCAAACATTTCATCATTTGATGCTTTAACGGGCACTTCAACACCTTCTAAATGACGCATTTTTCGATTTTTTTTCAAATAAATTAAGTGTTTATTGTTTACATTCGATGTAAACAGATTTTTAGGTTAGATTTGAAGTTTAAAGCGATATTTTAGGTTATAATTTAGTTCCTTTTACGCGGTTTCTTCGTATTTGTCCAGTTTATTCCGATTATTTTCTTATCTAAACGATGCAAAAACGCTTTGTTATGGGACATCAAAAGCGGTTAAAAAGGGCTTGAGAAAACTTTTTCAACTTACCAGTTAATATAAGCGTTCTTTGTACTGGGAATATTATAAATAAACACCGGTGAGTTACTTTTAATGGGATTTACGGTGATATTTTTGGCTTATTTGCTTCATTTCAACGATTAGTTATTGAGTTATTAAAAGGGTAAACAGTTCGGGAGCCATTTTACAAAGTTTTAATTCAATTTAATGTGTAGGGTGTTTTTTGTTTAAGGGTTGGTATGAGCCATTAATGACATTTACTTAAAAATTAAATAATTTTTTTATATGCTATTATATTTAACATACTTATCATTCATGAATATTTCATTTAAAAATTTAATTAAATAAAAATAATTTTTATTCAAAATTGATTTTTTTTATTCTTTTTTTTAGAAAGAGAAGAAAATATTACTCACGAGATGGCGCTGCAAACGTTTATTTAAATTCAAAAAAATAATTAAATTTAAACATTTTATTATTTACACCTTAAATATAAAGTTAAATCAATGTTACACTAATAATTTATGTAAAGGTATGGCTGAAATATCACAAAAATGCAACAATAACTCTTTAAGATAATCCTCCAGATCTAAAAGTTGTTTAAATACAATTTTTTTTTAAATCCAATTTGCAACGTGACTAGTACACTTAAAATTAATATTAATTAATAAACCTTATTATTTACCCTGAGAAGAACACATTAATTGGTAACAAAAATAATAATGTAATTGGGGGAAATGCATGTTTTTAAGTACATTTTTTTAATAGAAACTTTTAAACGCAAAAAGTGTTGTTAAAATAGTTAAAACTACATTACTTTGAACAACAAATCCTTTTCCATTATAAGAACGACCCGGGGATTGTCTTAAAGTAACAGTTCTTCCGTTTAAAGGTTGCACCTTTCTGAAATTTAACGTTAAAGGTCCTTCTTCGGACCAAATTGATTCAAAATGGGTGTATTGGTCGGCGGAAATTGGTAAAGGTTTTCGGAAAAGGGTCCAAGTAACTCCTTCGTTACATCCAGGGGTTGTTAAAGAACCCTGATACCTAAAATAATCTGATGTGTGCCTTGGAAGGAAACTTTTCGGTGAAATCATTCTTTCTAAGGCGACTTCTTGCGATGGATTTTTCTCAACTCTATCCATTACTTCAACTAACGGAATGAAATCGTCGTCGTCATCAAGAGATATTTCGAAAAATACACCTAAAACCGCAATTCCTTGGGATTCTGCTGCTTCTGTTAAGCTCGAGTACTTTATTGAGTAATGCACTAAATGCATTTCAAGAGGGAAACTAAAATTTTAAAAAAATTTAAATAAAATAAATATAAAAAATTAAATTTAAATGTTACCTTTCTCCATTAACTGTATGTTCTGATTCCCAATGGAAATGGATGTGATCTAAGATGTATTTATCGTTTAACCCACCTCCAGTAATTATAGGGGCTCCATCTGTACCATTTAGTAAAGTAATTGCAACTAAAATTATTAAAATACGTTAGTTTATATGATTAATTAATTTAGATGTTTTGTTACTAGAATGTCCGTTATTTTTAACTCTTCCTTGGTAAGCTTTGTCGTAATTTTCAAAGATAAATGCTGAATACACTCGATCTGTTGTTTTGGATGGAATTAAATCTATTGGGGATTGAGCAGATCCAGTTTGGCACACTCCAGGCCAAGAATCTTTAAAGAAAAACAATTTTTATTAAATGTTACTAAGTGTCTTACTACGTAAGTGTTTTATTATTATTCAAAGACGTATTTTTAAAATTTCTGTGTATGTACTATATGTAATTGAGCTTTTAAAAATAAATTTGTTATTAAATATAGGTACAGAAAGTGCAGAAATAATTATTCGAGCGGCCGAGAATTGCAAGAAATTATAGATAATTTATCAGATGTAGAAGACGATATTGTCGACTTTGGCGATGAAAGTGAAGGCGAGAATGAAATTATTCAGGAAGACCATCACAATAGTGGATCCGAACAATCTACAAAATGATGACGACGAATACATGAAATTATCACATAAACAAAAAGAAGACTATCAATTTTATGTGGGTAAAGACATAGATACAATTTGGAAATGTACTTCTGTAGCTGTTGTTAAGAAAATAAAACATAAAAATATTGTCAACATGATGCCTAGGTACAAAGGATTAGCAAAAAATGTGTCAAATTGTTTAGAGTCTGTATCTTACACAAATATATATATATATATTGAGAATAGAAGATCAAAAATTGTATACCAAAAGGATAGAGATTGTAAATTAACTTGCCGTATCAAAATTCAAGCTTTATTGGGAGCACTGTTCATTATTGCGGTAAAGAAACGAAATCATAAATGTCCATAAATTATGGACCAACGATGGCACTGGAATGATAAGACTGGGGGCTGCATTTAGTGATAAGAGATTTTTGTTTCTACTTCGCGCTTTACGTTTTGACAATGTAAGAAATAGAAAAGATCGAGAAAAAACTGACAAATTAGCCGCTACCAGAAATATTTACGATAGTTTTGTGAAGATGACAATATAGATAAGATGAGATGTACAATATATGCCACAGAAACCAGCCAAGTATGGCATAAAAATGTATGATCTGTGTGATAGTAAGACCTTCTATGCTTGGATATTTGAGATATGTTGTGGAATTCAACGTGATGGATCTCACAAGACATCCAATAAACCGTTCGACATAATCCAGAGGTTGGTGAAATCGATAAGAAATTCTAATCGAAATATAACAACCGATAATTACTATACTAGCTATCCTTTGGCTGTTTATCTTCTGGAAAATTGTCCTATGTTGATTGGTACGATGAAGAAAGATTCCGACATTCCAACATTATATCATAACAACACAGAAGAAGGCTACCGTCCTATCACTTTATTACCTGTGATCAGAAAAATATTTATCTATACACCAATTTGGCTTCAGACCTAAGTAATCCACAATCCATTCTTTAATTGTTCCCACGAACAACATTCAAGCTATCAAAATCCAGTACAGGAAAACTGCGACTTTTCAAAAGATGTTTTGCCGTTGTACTGGCAAAACCACATAGTAAAATTATTTTACTTTTTTTTTAATTACTTTATTTTTATCCACAGATTCAGATTTTACAATAAACTATATAGGGTGCCATTTAAAAAATTGGTCGTGACCTTCATATAACCTCGAAAATAAGGTCAAGGTCAAAAATGTTATCGTCATATGGTTTCCCTCTTCGCACAGAACAACTTTTATTTCATTTTACATAAAAATGAACCGTTTACGAGATAATCGCTTGTCCCACATTAAATGAACCAGCCTGTATAAGTTCCTTCAACAACACGATATGGATCTCTTAATGTTTGTGGAAACTGAGATGAGAACCGACCAAAAGATATGCTATAACAACTGGCAGATAATATAGCGCAATGGACGTAAAAGAGATGGAACAAGAGGTGGATCTATAATACTAATGAATCCAGAAAATCCTCTCGGTAAAGCAAATGCACCATTCTTGAATAGACCTTTCAATGAATGTCTCCACTGCATCATCCCATTCAACTCAGCACTTATTCATATCTTCCTTGATATATCCACCCTCATTCTCCCCTTGAAAAAAATATATTCCACAAAGCGTCGTAATATAAATACTAACCACCATGTGTAACGCAGCAAAATTTGCTGCGCTGACACACTGATACTAGCGCACCTAAATGAGTTAGCGCAATGTATCAACTCAATTGCGCCATAACATAGTTGCTGCATGCATCACATCTATCTCTTGCTGGTCAATTGCGCCGGTACCGCCTGCTGTCTAGTTCCAAGTTCTAGCAAATTAAGGTTTTATACGTCATTAAGGGCTGGAATTTTCATTAACATACATATTTGTAAATCTTCAAGCCACACCGCCGTGCTTTACTACGCCAACGGTGGCGCAATTGAGTTGACTCATTTTAAAATTGGGTATCAGCGCATTAAGTTAACTCAATTGCGCCGCGCAGCGCAGTGTTACACATCTCTAATAAATACGCAATAATAGTAGGTGATTTCAACCTTAACTCAGCGAGACGTAAAGAACTCCAGTTGTTCCTGGACAACTCCAATTTTATAAAAAGACATACAGATAATACATATCTGATGTCGACAAACAATGACACAACTCTGGAAGTGCTCATCCACATACTTGTCCAATATTTCCAAAATTCCTTCACTCCCAATCCAAATAGTGACTACGATAATGAACACCAACATTTTATAAGCGAGTGGTACACAAGATTCTTGAACATATCCAAACACAACCATGATCAAATACGGGAAATAACTCCAGAAGAATATGACGAACATCTTGCAAAAGGAAAAAATTAATGCCACGGATCTGATCTTATAACCAAGAAGTTACTCAGACAACTTAGTTCAGAAGTACACAACACAATCTGCAACATGTTTAACTTTTGCATACAAAAATTCATATTTCCACCTATATGGAAGAAGGGCACAATTATTACAAGCCTCGAATATCACTTTATTATCTGTGATAAAATCTAGAATTATTAATCTCACACATAACAAAATCCCTATACACCAATTCGGCTTCAGACCTAAACAATCCACAATCCATCCTTTAAATGTTGTCACGAACAATATTCAAGCAGCCAAAATCCAACACAGGAAAACCGCAACCTTGTTCTTGGACATAAACAAAGGTTTGGCCGTGCGTCTCTTAAGACGTCTAAATCCAAATGATTCTAGTTCTAGGTATTGTGTTAGTTCTAGTGATAGTGCTAGTGCAAAACTAGACCTAACACCAGACCTAGAACTAAAATCATTCGGGTTTAGCCGTTTTGAGAGACGTGCGGCTAAATCCGAACGTTTCTAGTTCTAGATGTAGTGTTAGTTCTAGTTACAGTGCTAAGTAGCGCTAGCTACTACTAAATATCACTATGTTCAATATTTCTATTGAACTAAAACTAGAACTAACACTAGACCTAGAACTAGAAAGTATCGGGTAGCAAGCTGGTGTAAAACTAGTACGTCTTGCGTACTAGCACTATCACTAGAACTAACACAAGACCTAGAACTAGAATCATTCGGGTTTAGCCAATTTAAAAGACGTGCGGCTAAATCCGAATGTTTCTAGTTCTCGGTCTAGTGTTAGTTCTAGTATTGCACTAATACTATCACTAGAACTAACATAAAACCTAGAACTAGAAAAATTTCGAGTTTAGCCGCATGTCTCTCAAGACGGCAGAATAATCTGGAATTAAATCTATTAGATTTTTGTCTTTGGGGTTTTCTTAAAACCCTGGTTTATTCAAGTCCTGTTGAAAATATCAATGATTTATGAAATCGTATCATATCGCATCATATGAAACTATTAGGAATACACCAGGAATATTTGAAAGAATACGAAATTCAATGAGGCGAAGGGTAGAATCGTGCGTCGCTGCTGAGGGGCAGCATTTTCAACATTTATTCTGATTAATAATATTTTGTTAACGTTGTTATTATTTTTGAAAAGGTCCATATCGCAAAGGCCAAATGGTAATGTTTGGAAAGTTGAAATTAAACTCTTAAAGAATCTGTTTGTATTAAATGTACTTGGTACCGGTTTCGATCAATCAATAATGATCATCATCAGCCAGATCTACAAATGCGTATCAATTTACAAGATATAAATAAAATTAAAATTATAAAAATCCAAAGAAGAAACAATAATGCTAAAATAACTTACAGTCTAAATTGAAGAAAATCGTGAAATGTCATATACAATTAGTTTAAACCTGTTGATATAAATTAAAAAACATATATTTGTATAAATAGAATAAAATTGTGTGCACTTTAAACGAACAACGAACTACAATGAAATAAATGTAAAAGGACGTCATACAAAAAATGTAAAAACATCTCTTCCGAAATATTCGACGAAATGTACATACCAGAACAAAATACGTACTATATATTATAATTATAAAAAGGAATAGAGAGGGGTTTCTATAAGGTTGATCTGATCATTCATTAGTAATATTTTCGGGTCATCTCTACGTCTGTCGATTTCGAATTGTTCGAGTAAGTCGAGTTTATTACCTTTGTTACATACGTGTATAAGGGTGGAATTTTTGAAGTCAATGTTGTGTCCCGTTTCAAATCTATGCTTATATATATTTGAATTAGGTTTTGTTTTGTGTTCTGCTAGTCGTTTTGATAATTTTCTGCCTGTTTGTCCGATATACAGGCTGTTCATTTCAAAACTTTCCACCTCAATTTCTGTAAATCCGGAAGTTTAAAAAGAAAATCGCTGAAATAGGTAAAGAATAAAACCAAGGGGGACAACTTTTTATGCAAAAATTGACTCACTCACTTCAACCACCCGCCGCCAGAAACCAACCCCTTAAAAATCTTAAATGGAAAGGGGTGTCAAGTGATATCTCATTTTAAAGGTCTTTTAAGGTACTACATGTTAGTATTTATTTTTTTTAAATTGATCGATTCATTTTCGAAATTTTTGCGAAAATCTTTGTTTTGTATTTCCCGCTTTAATTAATATTAAAAACTTTAATCACCTTCTTAAAAGCAAGAAGGGGTTTACAGTTTGCAGGAAAGGATTGAAATTGTATTAATGTATGGATCCCAAAATGAATGTGCTCGACGAACTGCCGCAGTTTTTAATGAAAGGCATCCAGATAAGAACGTATCTCATACATACGTCCTGAATCTCATGAAGAAATTCACTCCGACTGGGTCCGTTGCCAACATAAAACATAATGAGTCGAGAGTTTTGAATGAAACCGCTCAACTAGAAGTGTTGGGTCATTTCAGTATCAACCCCAATACTTCATTGCGTCAGGTATCTCGTGCAACTGGTATATCCTTGGGTTCTGTTCATAAAGTGAAGTTTTACATCACAAATTTCATCCTTATAAATTGAAAATACATCAAGAGCTAACTGAAGACGATTTTGACAGAAGAATACAGTTTTGTGAAGAAATCACCACTATTATTAATAATAACAACGTTTTTGTGAAAAATATCTGCTTTAGTGATGAATGCACTTTTTCTTTAAATGGATTTGTAAATAAACATAACTGCAGATATTGGAGTAATGAAAACCCTCATCTGACTGTAGAAGGGCATACACAATATCCTGAAAAAGTTAATGTATGGGCCGGCATTTTGGGAGACCAAGTGATTGGTCCAGTGTTTATCGATGGAAATTTAAACGGCGAAGTGTACTTGGATATGTTAGAAAATACTATCAATCCACTAATTACGGAAGCTCTCGAGAATCAGTTGGATAGAGAAGAAAATGCCTTACTTGACGAGAATGAATTACATTTTCAACAAGACGGAGCTCCTCCTCACTATGTTCTCCCAGTACGACAGTGGTTAGATAATACGTTTCCAAACAGATGGATCACCAGATTTGACGCCATTAGACTTTTTTTTTATGGGGTCATTTAAAGTCTGTTGTATTTACCCCTCAACCTCAAAATGTAGAAGAACTTCGTCAGAGAATTACTGCAGCTTGCCGTGGAATTCAAAGGGAACTTTTTGAAAATGAAAATGACTTTGAACAATTATTAAGTTGATTTTCTCTGCAAAAAGTTTTTGTACAAAATTAAATAACTGAAAATAAAATAGAACGTTTCAAGCAGTTAAAAGTTGTTTAAGTAATAACCAAATAAACCTAAAAGAAAAGAAAAACTAAACAGAAATCGTTTTTTCTAAATATCTCTGACAGACGCCAGGCAAGCTAGCCAACGTAGGCTTTAGGCACTGTCAAAATAACCTAAATATCAAAGATTTCGGATTGCTCCGAAATAATAAAGGTTTAATGGTCGTTATAAAAACGAACATGGTAATTTAATTTTATAAATTAATAATAAAAGATTACTTATTCTTGCTTTTAAGAAGGTGATTAAAGTCTTTAATATTAATTAAAGCTGGAAATACAAAACAAAGATTTTCGCAAAAATTTCGAAAACGAATCGATCAATTTAGAAAAAATAAATACTAACATGTAGTACCTTAAAAGACCTTTAAAATGAGGTATCACTTGACACCCCTTTCCATTTAAGATTTTTAAGGGGTTAGTTTCTGGCGGCGGGGGTTGAAGTGAGTGAGTCAATTTTTGCATAAAAAGTTCTCCCCCTTGGTTTTATTCTTTACCTATTTCAGCGATTTTCTTTTTAGCTTTGCAGTTGGTACATGAAATAGAATAGACTACACTGCAGTTGTGTGTTTCCTCTTTATTCTTGTAACTGCTTAGTAATTTAAGAATGCTGTTGTTAGTTTTATAGCTATCTTTAATTTCGAATTTAATACAAACAGAGCCTTTAAGAGTTTAATTTCAACTTTCCAAACATTGTTATTAATTGTTTTTGTAGTTTTGTTAATTGTTATTGATTTTTTTGCACGGAAACTATTAAGTTTAAGGAAAATACTAATGTGATAAAAAAGTACCAATAAATAATGAGCTTTACAACCCATATTTTTTATGTTAATATTCGATAGCGTTCAACGTTGAGAGCTCATAGCTCGAAAATAAAAGAGTTGCGACGCTACGTTTATATAAAAAATTAGTGTTAGTTTGACAAGTACTACATCCTAGTAAAGTTTCCGGATTAAAAACTGAACCACCTGTATTATGTAATTAATTACATACGATAAATATTATAGAATTGTTCACTGTAAGCGAAAAAACTCGCTACCGGGTCGATAGCTTAAATAAACATATTATATATATTTATATGTTACTAAAAAATTTAAAAAAATTAATGTATATTTTAATTAATAATCTAAAATCAACAAAACTTCAAAATCATGGTTTGTTTATTTTTAATCAATCAAATTCGTTTGATAAACAAAGCTTCATCCATTATTGAAAAGTTTTCGCATCAATAAGTATTTTAATCAATTCATCTTCATTTCAAAAGCATAAATTGAAAAACACCTAGATCAAAAACGTATTGTTTAACCTGGACACAATACCTCATGGTCGATATTTCCTCCTCGTTCATTTTAAATTCGTTTTGGTCGACAGCCAAAGGTTGTTGCAGTCAACAAACTGCACTCGGAAAATGTGCGCCAAAATGTATTTATAAAATAGTTGGAAATCACGAATTGATCATTTGAAAAGTTTTTAACGGTCAAAGATCAGAGAACGAAGTATTTCTTTTCGAAAACGATATTTTCTTTGACGCAGTTTAAAAAGTTTAAATGCGGTTTTAAAAACATACAACTTTTTTTCAAGAGATGTTCTAATCCGTTTTGTTCGCGCCTTTTGATGTGGTTCACTTGAAGTTTTAGTTTATGAAGTTAGTTAAAAAAAATAGGCGACAAGTTTTTGATTTGGTGCCAATTTTTTTTTTTTTAATTTATTAATTTTATTAACATAAATTATTCTAACTTTAATTTAATATAAAGAAGCTAAATTAAAGTAATTTATATTAGGTAAATAAAATTAATAAGAACTTAACTTAATTTTATTAACATAAATTTATTATTTTTGATATTTTTAAAATTTTATTTTATGTGACACCCGAACAGGAATAGTTATTTCACGGTCCAACGGAAAAATTTACGATGGATATTTTCGGGTTTTGTCATAAAAATAAATTGCGAAAACTGGCAGATCGTTTTATATTTTCAGACTGTTATATTCACATTGTAATTTTTATATCTTTCCTAAAACATATATTTTACATCAAATTAACTTTACTGTCTAGTTTGAATGACAAATTACAAGATTATCAACTTTTTTATCTCAAATTGCCACTCATTGACAACTCAATTACTTGATAATCGATAATCTTTAACTGTTTAGATGTATGAGTAAGAGGAAAGATTAAAAATTACTTCATAATTTTCTAATTTACTTACCAGAATCTCCATAAGACCAATTACTCCCTAAAACCAACTGAACCCCTAAAAAAAAAATAAAGATTATTTCTAATTACATAATATGTATTATTAATTAAGTGTTAATAAACAAACAAAAATATTGAGTGCCAAAAGAAAATGTCTAATTTTGTTATGGTTATTTAAGAGTCAGCGGTCGCTAAAAAACGTAGATAATTGAATATATAAATAAATAAATCCGTCGTAAATTATGAAATTGTTGGCTGAATTACGACTCAATAAAAAAATATGGCTGAGTTGTAAATTGTTGAGGCTTAAAAAAATCGTTACTTAATCTGTGAGTTAACGGTGATTATTTCGATAGCATATTAACGAAATTATCATTGGAAAACGTTTAAGACATTTCATTTTGAAAAGGTTGGAATTATTAATTAAGAAGTGAAAAAAATTCAATTCATTAATTCATCACTTATTAAATCGTACCATGGAAATTTATAAAAACAAAGAAATTGTTCTCGATACATTAAAACTTAATCAAATTTGTTATAAAATCGTTTTTAATTCATGTTGATATCTCATCTTCTTGAGATACGATATTTTAAAGACTAAAAGAAAAGAGTATTATTAAAAAAATCATAATATCGAGATTAGTAAGAGTAAGACAATAATTTTCAACACATTAATTAACAAACAAATTAGCTTTAAAATAGTGTTAATTTCATTGTGATATCTCAATTAGGTATTGAGATACGAACACTCAAAATTCTTTAATTATCAACCAATCCTCAATCAATTTAGTGTGCGTCATTTAAAAAATGGTATCATCGGGATTTATAAAAATGAAGAAATTATATTTGGTGTGTTGAATCTGTATTAAAATTGCTACAAAACGCTTCCTATTTCATTTCTATATCTCATCTCCTTCTTGAGATACGATATTTTTAAATTAAATCTTTATTAAGCGAAGGCTATTGGTAAAAAAAATCATAACATCGAGATTAGTAGGAGTAAGACAATAATTTTCAACACATTAATTAACAAGCAAATTTGCTTTAAAATAGTGTTAAGTTCATTGTGATATCTCAATTACGTCTTGAGATACGAAGGCTTACATTTCTTTAATTATCAACCAATCCTCAATCAATTTAGTGTGCTTCATTTAAAATATGGTATCATCGAGATTTATAAAAATGAAGGAATTGTATGTGGTGCGTTGAATCTGTATTAAAATTGCTACAAAACGCTTCCTATTTCATTTTTATATCTCATCTCCTTCTTGAGATACGATATTTTTAAATTAAATCTTTATTAAGCGAAGAGTCAAAAAAAATCATAACATCGAGATTAGTAGGAGTAAGAAAATAATTTTCAACATATTAAGTAACAAACAAATTAGCTTTAAAATAGTGTTAATTTCATTGTGATATCTCAATTACGTCTTGAGATACGACGGCTTAATTATCAACCAGTCCTCAATCAATTTAGTGTGCTTCATTTAAAAAATTCATATCATCGGCATTAATAAAAACGAAGAAATTGTACTTTACACATTGAAACCGAATGAAATTTGCTTTAAATTGCTTTTTATTTCATTCTGATACCTCATCTATTTTTTGAGATATGATTTTTTAAAATTTAATTACTATTAACCGAACAGAGTTGTATTAAAAAAATCATAACGACGAGATTTGTAGGAGTAGGAAAATAATTTTTGGCAGATTAAGTAATAAATAAATTTGCTTTAAAATGCTTGTAATTCATTGCGTTGAGATATTTCAATTCGCTTTTGAGATATGATGGTTTAAAATTCTTTTATCATCAAGCTATCCTTAACTACTACAGCGAGGTTCATTTAAAAAATTCATATCATCGGCATTAATAAAAATTAAAAAATTGTACTTCACACATCGAAACTGAATGAAATTTGCTTTAAATTGCATTTTATTTCATCCTGATATCTCATCTACTTTTTGAGATATGATTTTTTTAAATTTACTTATTATTAACCGAATAGAGTTGTATTAAAAAAATCATAACGACGAGATTTGTTGGAGTAGGAAAATAATTTTTGACAGATTAAGTAATACATAAATTTGCTTTAAAATCCTTTTTATATCGTTGAGATATCTCAATTAGCTTTTGAGATATGATGGTTTAAAATTCTTTTATCATCAACTAATCCGTAACTACTACAGCGAGGTTCATTTGAAAAATTCATATCAACGGCATTTATAGAAACGAAGAAATTTTACTTTACACATTGAAACTGAATTAAATTTGCTTTAAATTGCATTTTATTTCATCCTGATATCTCATCTATTTTTTGAGATATGATTTTTTTAAATTTAATTACTATTAACCGAACAGAGTTGTATTAAAAAAATCATAACGACGAGATTTGTAGGAGTAGGAAAAAATTTTTGGCAGATTAAGTAATAAATAAATTTGCTTTAAAATGCTTTTAATTTCATTGAGATATCTCAATTAGTTTTTGAGATATAATGCTTTAAATTTCTGTTATCATCAACCTATCCTTAACTACCACAGCGAGGTTCATTTACGAAATTCATATTATCGGCATTTATAAAAATGAAGAAATTGCACTTTACACATTGAAATCGAATGAAATTTGCTTTAAATTGCATTTTATTTCATCCTGATATCTCATTTATTTTTTGAGATATGATTTTTTAAATTTAATTACTATTAACCGAACAGAGTTGTATTAAAAAAATCATAACGACAAGATTTGTAGGAGTAGGAAAATATTTTTTGGCAGATTAAGTAATAAATAAATTTGCTTAGAAATGCTTTTCATTTCATTGAGATATCTCGATTAGCTTTTGAGATATGATGGTTTAAAATTCTTTTATCATCAAGCTATCCTTAACTACTACAGCGAGGTTCATTTAAAAAATTCATATCATCGGCATTCACATTGAAACTGAATGAAATTTGCTTTAAATTGCATTTTATTTCATCCTGATATCTCATCTACTTTTTGAGATATGATTTTTTTAAATTTACTTATTATTAACCGAAAAGAGAGGTATTAAAAAAATCATAACGACGAGATTTGTAGGAGTACGAAAATAATTTTTGGCAGATTAAGTAATAAATAAATTTGCTTTGAAATGCTTTTCATTTCATTGAGATATCTCGATTAGCTTTTGAGATATGATGGCTTAAAGTTCTGTTATCATCAACCTATCCTTAACTACCACAGCGAGGTTCATTTACGAAATTCATATCATCGGCATTTATAAAAATGAAGAAATTGCACTTTACACATTGAAACTGAATGGAATTTGCTTTAAATGGCATTTTATTTCATCCTGATATCTCATCTATTTTTTTAGATATGATTTTTTTAAGTTTAATTACTATTAACCGAACAGAGTTGTATTAAAAAAAATCGTAACGACGAGATTTGTAGAAGTAGGAAAGTAATTTTTGGAGGATTAAATAATAAATAAATTTGCTTTAAAATGCATTTCATTGCGTTGAGATATCTCAATTAGCTTTTGAGATATGATGGTTTAAAATTCTTTTATCATCAAGCTATCCTTAACTACTACAGCGGGGTTCATTTAAAAAATTCATATCAGCGGCATTAATAAAAATGAAGAAATTTTACTTTACACATTGAAACTGAATTAAATTTGCTTTAAATTGCATTTTATTTCATCCTGATATCTCATCTATTTTTTGAGATATGATTTTTTTAAATTTAATTACTATTAACCGAACAGAGTTGTATTAAAAAAATCATAACGACGAGATTTGTAGGAGTGGGAAAATAATTTTTGGCAGATTAAGTAATAAATAAATTTGCTTTAAAATGCTTTTAATTTCATTGAGATATCTCAATTAGCTTTTGAGATATAATGCTTTAAATTTCTATTATCATCAACCTATCCTTAACTACCACAGCGAGGTTCATTTACGAAATTCATATTATCGGCATTTATAAAAATGAAGAAATTGCACTTTACACATTGAAACTGAATGGAATTTGCTTTAAATTGCATTTTATTTCATCCTGATATCTCATTTATTTTTTGAGATATGATTTTTTTTAATTTAATTACTATTAACCGAACGGAGTTGTATTAAAAAAATCATAACGACGAGATTTGTAGGAGTACGAAAATAATTTTTGGCAGATTAAGTAATAAATAAATTTGCTTTAAAATGCTTTTCATTTCATTGAGATATCTCGATTAGCTTTTGAGTTATGATGGCTTAAAGTTCTTTTATCATCAACCTATCCTTAACTACTACAGCGAGGTTCATTTAAAGAAATCATATCATTGGCAATTATAAAAATCAAGGAATTATACTTTACACATTGAAAATGAATGAAATTTGCTTTAAATTCTATTTTATTTCATCCTGATATCCCAACTATTTTTTGAGTTATTTTCTTTTAAATTTAATCTTTATTGGAACATATTAAAATATTAAATAAAAAAATAGTAATCATCTTTAGAATAGGAACCTTTACATTTCTAAAAATATAGTAAACAAGAAGTACATTTTGTTCTAATTAGAAATACAAAACAGGTTCCATTAATGAACATAACTCACTTTTCTTTTCAACAATTCTTTTTATCATCATAAAGAATTGATACAATAAATAAGCATTACGTAACCAAACGAGCAAGAATAAGAATAAAAAAGTAATAATTTAAACCATAATTGCCTAATAATTTTGATAAAACATAAAAAAATTAAAATAATTAACAAATTTATTAATATTAACTACCTTGACATTTTCAAAAAAATTTCTTTTTTCGCTTTTTAGATTCATTAACGTCCCGAGTAATAAATATCATTTTACAATAAATATTCATAAGTCTAAAGGTATCTTTTTTGTTAAAGAAAATTGCTTGAAACTTGTTGAATAATCAACGAGAAAAGCGGTATATTTAGTCCATTCAAAGGTGCCAGGATAAAATTAACAGCGCGACATGCAACAAACATTATTGAATAACTGAAAACGTCAATGTGAAAATATTAATTTATAAAAATAAATAAGTTTAAATTTAAATTTATCTTTTAAAACTTTTATCATTAACGGAAATTGTTAAATTGTTCACTTCCAATTTCGATTTAAAATATAAAAGAGGGGGATTCAATTAAACTAAATACTTTTTTTGCACTGCATAAAAAAAATAAAGAAGAAACCTTTAAGGAATACTTTCGATTTTAAATCGTTTGAAATTAAATCTTGTTTTATTAAATTAGATTTAACTCAATTCTTTTTTTTTCTATTATGTAAAATAATACTAGTTAGTTATTAGTTACTTACCACAAGTTGTTAAAAAAAGAATTAAAAAATACAACATATTTTCTTGAACGCAATTAAAAATAGTTATCACTTGGAACTTAGTTATTGGAGTTGTTGTTGGCACAGAGACTGGCAAGGTATTGAGAGTTTTAGCTACAGGTCGTCGATATATACAAGCGAAATACCTCCTGCTACAACTATATTAATCAAAACAGATATCGCATATTTTCTGTAGATATATAGAAATTAATTCTGTTGAGAAAAAGATTTTTATTAATACATGAAATGGTTTTTAAATTTTAATGATTAAATTAACATATACAATATTATTTTTTGAATAGATTTAATTTACAAAATTTATAATATCCCCATTAAAATATTTTAAAATAAATATCTTAACTTATCTCAATTCAATAAATTAGAATTAAACTGATTTCTAAATGACCCGAAACTGTAAATCTTTCAAATCACTGATTAAATTGTGAGTAAGTAAAATTTCCAGATTGATCGGAATTTTTACAAAATAAATTTTGATTTTTATTAATGGATAAGTTAAAAACTGAAATGCATTTTAATGTTTTTTTTACTTTTATCTGTTTCAGCGCGCTCTAGTGGCTAAACGGCCGATCATACGAAAATTTTTTGAATATATAAGATGAAGAAAATTGTATCTGCTTTCATTTTGCATATAATGGTTTTTTCAAAAAAACGCATATTAAACGAGATATAGGTAAAAGAATCTCAAAATGGATCTTTGTTGTTAAAATCGATTCTAACTCGAACGTTGTAGCAGATAGAGATTAATGTTGTGCATAATAATAGTTGGTAATGAATCAAAATAAGATAATACATAACAAATTTGTATCTAACATTGATGGTTTTTTAGATATAATGAAAAGATGCGTAAAAATTACAAAATGGATGATTTTTGTTATTAGAATCGATTCTAATTCGAAAGCTAACACTAATAGAGATTAATGTTGTGCATAAAAATAGTTAATAACGAACTGAAAAAACATAATTTATTGCTAATTCACATCTAGTAATGATCGTTTTTGTATACAGGGTAAAGATTGCTCAAAATCACAAAATGCATGATTTTTGATTAGGATCGATTTTAACTCAAAAACTGAAACCGATGGAGATTAATTTTATGGATAAAAATAGTTGATAATGAACCAAAACGACATAATCCATAACTAATTTTCATCTAGTAATGATCGTTTTTATATACAAGGCAAAGACTTACCAAAATCTTAAAATGCATGATTTTTATTATTAAAATTAATTCTAACTCAAAAGCCAAAACCGATGGGGATTAAAGTTATGTATAAAAAAAGTTAATAATGAATCAAAAAAACATAATCCATAACTAATCTGTATCTAACATTGATTATTTCTTAGATATAATGGAAAGATTCCTCAAAATCACAAAATGAACGACTTATGTTATTAGAATCGAAAATAAAAATAGTTGATAATGAAATAAAACAACATAATCCATAACTAATTTCCATCTAGTAAGGATCGTTTTACTATAGAAGGCAAAGATTTACCAAAATCTTAAAATGCATGATATTTATTATTAAAATTAATTCTAAGTCAAAAGCTAAAACCGACAGAGATTAAATTTATGGACAGAAATAGTTAATAATGAACTGAGAAAACATAATTCATAACAAACTTGAATTTGACAATGATTATTTTTTAGATATAACGGAGAGACTCCTTAAAACCAGAAAATGGATGATTTTTGATTAGAATCGATTCTAACTCAAAAACTGAAACCGATGGAGACTAACTTTATGGATAAAAATAGTTGATAATGAACCAAAAGAACATAATCCATAACTAATTTCCATCTAGTAATGATCGTTTTTGTGTATCAGCCAAAGATTTATCAAAATCTTAAAATGTATGATTTTTATTATTAAAATTAATTCTAACTCAAAAGCTAAAACCGATAGAGATTAAACTTATGGACAAAAACAGTTAATAATAAACCAAAAAAACATAATTCATAATAAATTTGAATTCAACATTGATTACTGTTTAGATACAACGGAAAGATTCCTCAAAACCAGAAAATGGATGATTTTTGATTAGAATCGATTCTAAATCAAAAACTGAAACCGATGGAGATTAATTTTATGGATGGAACTAATTAATAATGAACCAAAACAACATAATCCATAACTAATTTCCATCTAGTAATGATCATTTTTGTGTATAAGCCAAAGATTTACCAAAATCTTAAAATGCATGAATTTTATTATTAAAATTAATTCTAACTCAAAAGCTAAAACCGATAGAGATTAAACTTATGGACAAAAACAGTTAATAATAAACCAAAAAAACATAATTCATAACAAATTTGAATATAACATTGATTATTTTTTAGATATAATGGAAAGATTCTTCTAAATCAGAAAATGGATGATTTTTGATTAGAATCGATTCTAAATCAAAAACTAAAACCGATGGAGATTAATTTTATGGATAGAACTAATTGATAATGAACCAAAACAACATAATCCATAATTAATTTCTATCTAGTAATGATCGTTTTTGTGTACAAGCCAAAGATTTACCAAAATCTTAAAATGCATGACTTTTATTATTAAAATTAATACTAACTCAAAAGCTAAAAGCGATGGAGATTAAATTTATGGACAAGAATAGTTAATAATGAACCGAGAAAACATAATTCATAATAAATTTGAATTTAACATTGATTATTTTTTAGATACAACGGAAAGATTCCTCAAAACCAGAAAATGGATGATTTTTGATTAGAATCGATTCTAAATCAAAAACTGAAACCGATGGAGATTAAACTAATTAATAATGAACCAAAACAACATAATCCATAACTAATTTCCATCTAGTAATGATCATTTTTGTGTATAAGCCAAAGATTTACCAAAATCTTAAAATGCATGAATTTTATTATTAAAATTAATTCTAACTCAAAAGTTAAAACCGATAGAGATTAAATTTATGGACAAAAATAGTTAATAATAAACCAAAACAACATAATTCATAACATATTTGAATTTAACATTGATTATTTTTTAGATATAATGGAAAGATTCCTCAAAATCTGAAAATGGATGATTTTTGATTAGAATCGATTCTAACTCAAAAACTGAAACCTGATGGAGATTAACTTTATTGATAAAAATAGTTGACAATGAACCAAAAGAACATAATTCATAACTAATTCACATCTAGCAATGATCGTTTGCGTATATAAGGTAAAGATTTCCCAAAATCTTAAAATCCACGATTTTTCATTATTAAAATTCATTCTAATTCAAAATCTGAAATCGATGGAGATTAAATTTACGTATAAAAAAGTTAATAATGAATCGAAAAAGCATAATCCATAACTAATCTGTATCTTACATTGATTATTTTTTAAATATAATGGAGAGATTCCTCAAAATCAGAAAATGGATGATATTTGATTAGAATCGATTCTAAATCAAAAACTGAAACCGATGGAGATTAATTTTATGGATAGAACTAATTGATAATGAACCAAACCAACATAATCCATAACTAATTTCCATCTAGTAATGATCGTTTTTGTGTACAAGCCAAAGATTTACCAAAATCAGAAAACGGATGATTTTTGATTAGAATCGATTCTAACTCAAAAACTGAAACCGATGTAGATTAACTTTATGGATAAAAATAGTTGATAATGAACCAAAAGAACAAAATCCATAACTAATTCACATCTAGCAATGATCGTTTGCGTATACTAGGTAAAGATTTCCCAAAATCTTAAAATTCACGATTTTTTATTATTAAAATTAATTCTGATTTAAAATCTGAAATCGATGGAGATTAAATTTATGTATAAAAAACGTTAATAATGAATCAAAAACCATAATCCATAACTAATTGGTATCTAACTTTGATTATTTTTTAGATATAATTGTTTTGGTTGTTAAAACAAATCGTTTTCAGATGGATCTTACATTATTATGGCAATAATATCATCCATAAAATCAAATAATCTCAAATTAAATAGTTTTTATTAATAAAATATGTACTTGATTTGGCTATAGTAACAAAATTAGTAACAAAAATAAAATTTCTTAATTAATCAATAGAACAAAGTACAAGTTGATTATTGCTAAATTCAAAGTTAACGACTAATTACCCGAAACAGAACGTGTGTAGATTTAACGCATCATAAATTAACGAAAAGATAACCTTTTAACAGAAACAAAAATTAAAAATAAACGATTTTTAAATAATAAAATTTCTTTTTCTTGGAAACCACAGAATCAATATACACTTATTTTCATTATAATATTATTTTGTTTCTTAATCTCTTTGTAAATATTTATTAATCAATTTAGAAATCATAACAAGAATTTTAAATTTATTCGGAATAGATAAAAATGTGATTAAAAAAATTGAAAAGATAAATATAGAAACAACGAAAGGAAATTAATAATTACAAAAATACTAAATATCACAGTTTTATCGAATCGTTTCAATAATAATAAGGAAAACATCTCGAAACTGTCATAAATTTAAGAATCGAGCTAACAATCTAACAATAAAAACGCTATTGACTTGATGATTTACGATAAAGGGGTAATAAACATTTACAATTATCGTAAATAATGTCAATTAATTAAAAAAAAGTTAATAATACTACTAAAAAGTAGCAAATAAGTACATCATAATCATTTGTAAATATAATTTTATATTTGTCTATAAAAAATTGTATTATTAAAGGCATTAATTAATCTTTATACAAACGATTGTTTGAAAGTTTGAATGTTTTAAAATAAATGGGATGTTTATAATTTTAAAATAAATCGTCGCGTTAATAGATAAAATTGCTAAACTCGACCATTAAGTTTATATTGTGGGTGTTATTTAGATATAATACGTCTGTAATTTGTCTATTATTTATTTCTAAATCGACTAAATTGAAAGAGTTACAACTTAAAAAAATAACAATAAAAATGTGAATCAATTGGGAAAACAAATAGTAATGGTTTTCACAACAATTTTATCAACTATCAGTCATTGACCACTCGTATTTAACTTTTCTTGCAATTTTTTAACCCACATAGATAACAAATAGGATATGGCGTTTTCTTCTTTGACGTTTTTTTAAAGTTATTCTTATTATTATTTTTTAATAATCAGTAAAATATAAACGTAATTCCCGCGAGTAACGTCGGCAATTTTATGAATAATTCAAGGATGTTGTAGTATGTAAAGGAAATTAAGTAATGCACATACATAAATTGCAAATGATACACTTGAAACATCTACTATAAATAGTAAATACTTCATATGCTACGTTTTAAATCGTTTTGAATATTTTTAAATTATTCTTCTGATTTGAATTTTAATATGCTTTAGTATGCTTTTAAGAATATAATGAAGTGTAGAGTGCACCTCATTATATTCTTAAAATATTGAAAATAAAAGATGTTTATTCCCAATTTAATAAAATATAAGGTTTTTAAGGTGTTACTTTAAATTTGTTATGCATTTGAATAAAATTATTTCCCATGTCAGTATTATTTCAATATTTTACATAAAAAATGTATAACTTATTATTTATAATGAAAAGCACAAAACACAATCATATTTATAACTCAACTAAGGTCTACATAACTGACACTTAGATACACCAAGAAATTCTACAATAGAAAAAAATAGATGAACCTACAATTTTTGGCCAGTATCGTTTTCTAGATATTTCTAGATGTGTTAATATAAAATGAAAAGTTTATGTCTTTTATTTTATATAGAATTTAAGTCTAACTGGTTTCGGTCCTTGACCATCTTCAGAGACTCTACAAATAGATTAACATCTCTCATCTTATCCATTTTACAAACGACAGCGGTAGGTAGCGCTAGTTGGCATAACATATCACTATATTGCACTAAAACTATCACTAACACTAGACCTACAACTAGAAATATTCGGGTTTAGCCGTGCGTCTGAAGACGGACGGCTAAACGAAAAATGTCGACAAGTAATATGTCTTGTTAGCCCTTAAATACCTAACCGGGGTCTCTATAAAACCCCAACTCATCGAATTGAGTAATTTATTTGAAAATGTTGGCAACATTGCCGTTAGGTATGTGTTAGTAAACACACATTAAAGAGTCTGTGAGTTTTATGTGGAGTTTTAGTGTAGATACACTAAGTAAGTATAAATTTAACGCTGAATAACAATTAAAACTAGAACTAACACTAGACCTAGAACTAGAAAGTATCGGGTTTACCCGTCTTGAGAGACGTACGGCTATATCCGAATGTTTCTAGATCAAGGTCTAATATTAGTTCCAGTTTTAATTGTTATTCAGCGTTAGATTGTGGTATATTTTTATTGAACAAAAAGTAGAACTAACATTAGACCTAGAACCAGAAACATTCGGGTTTAGCCCTGCGTCTCCTAAGACGGCCGAAAAGTCAGGGTTGTCATAAGGACGTCACCTTTTTCCACACTCCTTTGCAAAACTGCCCAATGCCTGTACTATTACGCTATGTAGCACATACACACTGTTCAAACTAAACTGTCGGGTCGGAAGTAGGTGAGCACATTGACTACGATAGTCGATCGATTATCATGATGTCGCGAAGAGTTGTTATAATTGCCCTTATTATAAAACGAAGGAAGATAAAAGTAGTATGCGCATATTGGGTACATCCAATTTACACTGATCGATTATTGCGAGAACAGTTCCACACGCTGTATTAAAAACTACTAGAGTATCCAAAAAAGTTTTTTGTTTTTTATAGAATGAGCATTACCAGTTTTAATGAACTTGTCACTTGTTCAATTAATTGGATCAGCCATAGCAAAATGCAATACAATTTTACGACGTGCGATATCTGTCGAAGAGAGATTAAGTGTGACGGTAAGTAAAATAACTTATGATAACTTATAGTAAGTACTAGTATTTAGCACTGATGAATGGCAGGGGCGGGTGTTGCGGGGGCACACGCACGAATAAATTTGCCATCGGGCAGTAAAACTAAAATATTAAAAATTGCACATTTAATTGTGAGATCACTCATACCTAAATTTAGTTTACTGGTTCATTTTAATTGATGCTCAGAATTATGACGTGCTACCGGTATCTGAATCTTGGCTAAAGAGTAAAATTCCGGATGATGCTGTAAGAATTCCAGGGTTTGATCTTGTGAGGAGGGAGAGACGTGTTGGTCGTGGGTATCTATATTAGGGCAGATATACCTTTTAATATTATTGAAATGGACAATTCTATAGATCAGATCTTGGCGGTTGGAGTGGTTTACAGGCCCCCAGGTGATAATCTATCAAATTTTATGGATAACTTTGAGAACTCAATCTCGGAATGCATAACGTCGTTGGATTGTACGTTGTGTGTTGGGGATGTAAATATTGATCTATTGAATTCTCGGTCAGGATCATCGGTGCTTCTTGAGTCATTCCTAGCATCTGTTGGGTTGTATCAATTAATTGATGAGCCCAACAGAATTACCTGCACATCGCAAACACTTCTTGATCTTTTGTTAGTTTCGAACAAAGATCTCATTAAGAATGTAGGCACTTTGCATGTCCATCATATTTCAGACCATGAATTGATATCATGTCAAATTATATACGATACTGGTAAAAAGTCTGCAGTTTACCGTACATATCGAGACCTCAAAAATATTAATTATCAGCAATTTTATTCGGATTTAAAATCAATACCTTGGAGAAATATTTACCATTTGTCTGATGTAAATGATAAACTAAATTACTTAAATGATAGTATCCTGACTTTGGTAGATTTGCATGCACCCTTGCTGACCAAACGTTTTACCAAACCGGCAAGTCCATGGTTGACAGATAATGTAAAATGAAAGATGGCTCTGTGAGATGATGCCTTTCATAAATTTAAAACAACTAAAAATACAACTGATTGGACATCATACAAAATATTACGAAACATAACTACAAATGTCATAAGCCTCCTATATGTGTTCAGCATCAGTTTGATCTCTCCAAGGCTATCAGAAATAAGGACTATATCGTCCGCGTAGCGCAAATTACTTAGGTATTGCCATCAACGTTTATTTCTTTTTGGGTGCAATCCAGTTGTTTAAATGCACTCTCCAGGACTGTGAGGACCAATTTGGGTTCAACATTATATCGCCTTGTCTTATTCCACGCCCAATGGGTATTCGGTCAGTACTTTCATGCAATTTTACCGTCAATGTAGCATTCTTGTAAATGTTATAAATAAGTTTGGTGTATCGATAATGGACTCTGCATTCTTGAAGTACTTGCAAAATTGCCATCAATTCAATTTAAATCAAATTTTATAAATACCTCTAAATACCCATCTTGGGTAAATACCCCGGGGTATACAGGGTGTCTCAGCGAGTCCGGTCATTAGACGTTTCTAGGGTTCTGGCCAAAATAAAAATTTGAAAATTCAGACTTAAGTATTCTCAATTACGTTCTCTTCGACTAAAATATTTTCAGATTTCTTGCACTTTCGGTTATACCGGAAGTCGCCACCTACTTTATTTTTTTAAATGGAACACCCTGTATATTTTTACATATTTGGTTTATAAATAAGTTGCAATTTGATTCGGCCGTTCTCGAGTTATTCGAATTTTTCTAGAAAATTCTGCTCCAGCAGACATTTGTTCAAAAAATCGGAGAACACTCGATTTTTGGAATATCAATTTAGGATTCAGAACATGCTTAAGCAACATGATGCGAACATTTTTCAAAAAAACGCTAATTATTTCTCAAACTATTAATGTTAGGCATATGACATACGGAGTATAAAAGATGTAAAATGAGACGCCGAAGACGACTAAGCAATAAAATATACCCTCCATATTATATGGATATGGAGGGTACCATTTAAAAAAATGAAGTTATGGTACTTCCAAATTTCGAAAAGTTAATGTGCCATAGTAAAGTGACCAAACGGTTTAGACATCCGTTCACGGCACCAAAACATACTCCATCATGTTCTTTAAGCATGTTCCGAATCCTAAAATGATATCTCAAAAATCGAGTGTTCTATGGTTTTTTGAACAAATGTCCGCTGGAACAGTGTGAATTCTCAAATTTTTATTTTGGCCAGAACCCCAGAAACGTCTAATGACCGGTCTCGCTGAGACACTCTGTATATCCAGGGAATTTTCCCTTGAAAATAAATACCCGGATATTTAACAACACGGGTTGGAGGTCACTGACAATATATTCGCAGCTCAGCGTCGCCAACTGGCTACAATGCTGTTGGCTTTGGATTTTTCAACGGCGTTCGATACAATAAATCACAAATTACTAATTAATAAACTTCATTACTTTGGATTTTCAAATTCTGCTATTCAGTTGGTTGCTTCTTATTTACATGGTCGATCGCAGCGTGTACACTTTGATGGTTCTCTGTCATCGATATTGAAAATATCCGAGGGTGTACCACAAGGCTCAGTCTTGAGTCCCCTCTTATTTGCTCTGTATACTGCTGATATTCATACTGTTTTAAAACATTGTAAAATACACTTATACGTGGATGACACGCAATTGTACTTGCATTTTCCCCCATTGGATGTGGAAAAGGCGTGCGAGCAACTTAATGAGGACACACGGGCTTTGTCTAACCTATGTATGTTGTTGGGACTGTTTTGCTCAAAAAATTTGAGAAATTCCTTAAAAGCAAAATGTCTAATGTAGTATTAGTGGGCGGCGTGGCTGTTCCTGTAACCGATACTATAAAAAACTTGGGTGTGCTAATTGATCAAAGGTTGAGATTTGAACAATATGTAGGTAACTGTTTGCGGGGGGGCGTACACTACGTTGCGATTGATTTATGGGAATAGGCATGTGCTGAATAAACAATTAAGAACACGTCTTTGTGATACCTTAGTCCTGAGTCGCATGAATTACTGCGACGTGGTGTATGCTCCTAATCTTACAAGGGTGACTGCCTGCCGGATACAGAAACTTCAAAATTGTTGTTTAAGGATGATCCATAGCAAAAGGAAATATGATCATATATCACATACGTTGATGGACAGCGGTTGGTTAAATATGCAACAGAGAAGTGAGTTGCACTGTGCTTTGTTGTACTTCAAAGTAATTAACTATAAGTGTCCGCCATATCTGGCTGAGAAACTATCATATAGCAATGTGAATATTCGACGGAAAAACGTTTTAACAATTCCGAGACATGCTTCCCGAAGGTCTTTCTCCTATTTGATTGCCAAGACTTGGAATAATACACCCATTATCATTAGTACTATATCTTTCAATTTATGTAAAATATATTTTAAACGTCAACTTTTCACTGATTTGTACTAATGTGCTTTCGCTTTGCTCTGTGCTTGTTATTGTTATGGTTATTGCTGCTTTTCTCTTTTTTTTGGTTTATTAGTGATTTGGTATTTGTATTTAGCTCTGTCGAAATAGGGATTAAGTGGAAGAGCAGACGTTCGTAAGAACAGTTTGAACATCGTCCCTTGAAAACCGACATTAAATTTTTATTTTCTATTATGTTGTATTGTTAAGTTGTACCTTGTTGGTTTTCAATAAAGACATATTATTATTATAATTTTTCGTTCTTTAGGTTTATTTTGTATTTTACTTCTACACATTTACTAATTTAGAATCATCAGTTAGGAGTTGACCATGTCGTTTGAACACCATGGAGATGTAATGTAGTGTTTTGTACACTACATTACATCTGTACATTCTGTACTGAAGAGAAATGTGATTCAGATATATAATTTATTGTGCGTTGATATGATACTGAATTGTCTGATGATGCCGCGTAGTTATGATCTGCTTCAATATATTTAATATTCTGATCTTAGCATTCAGTTTCTCTTTTGTGCTAAGAGCGTGGAGAGAAGGAATAATAGATAAAGCAAAGTTGGTGTCTTCATCAGTTTTTGTGTTCCAGTGCTTGCAGCAATGCCTTGTCTGTATCATCAATAGCTGATTCGATAGCTGAACGATTTTTAGCATTCTTATTATTCACCACCGCAGTCACCTGACCTCAACCCAATAGAGCACGTATTGGAGCAAAATTCGAAAACTACATATTAAAAATAAAAGCGACTTGAAAGCTGCACTATCGCGGGAAGGACCTAACAAATATTAATTTTATGTATAAGAGTAATCTACTGTATGTAGACTTTTTTGAGTTAGAGATATGATTATGACTTTTGTGTTCTCCATGATTTATAATAACTGATATAGTTTTTACGTAAAATATAGAAATAATCACAGGTTTAAATACATATAATAAGCGGATGTGACGCAGTTTGCAAAATTATCTTCTCTACAGTTATTAAAAAAGCGTTAATAAAAGTTATTATAAAAAATTTTTAATACAAATAGAAATCTGTAATTTTTAAACTGTTATCTCTAAAATGGGTTGCCTACCTAAACATACCTCTAAAATATAGTTAATTTTATATACTTTTCTTATTAAAAAAGTTGATTAAACAATATTTTTTTAGATTTTAATTTTTAATTATAAAATTCTATATATTATTATAGATTCCTATAATTTCTTAAATTTTCCTTTAAACCTCAACTTGCATAACTGGTTGCCTACCCGTCAAAAAATTAAATCTCAAAATTCAATTTAAATCCTTGCAAAAATTAATAACTAATTCGTGAAAGGATCAAATACATTCTCCGGCAACAATTTTATTAGATTTAACCATTTAGGTTATTCGAATTACGCACGAACCGGAAAAAAGATTTGAGGCGCATTTACGACTCCTCTGGGTCGTAAAATTCGGTTTTACGAACCTTTTTCTCTTCTTTACTTTCCGTATTCGCTCCTTTAAATCTTTTGAAATATGCATGTTCAGTGATTTAATCAAAAAAACCCGATTTCTTTTCGTTAATTTATTTTTGGTTGATGACCATTTAGAAAATCGTGTTTTACATGTGTTTAGGGGATTTACAACGAAAAGTTTTATGGATAGTGAAAAAAAGATAGATAAGAGAATAATTTATTAAGGTTTTAAAATTTTTTTTTGTGACTTAGAAGTTAAAGGTTTAATAGAGTATCTAAATTTGCGATTTTATAGATTGTTTTAAGACGTAGCACATTCTTGAGTACATTCTTTCTAATTATTAGTAAACATCGTCACGGGTTGCAACGTTAGATAGGTGAAAGGATGGATGATCTATTTCTGGACTATTTAGAAGCGTCAGGTGAGCGCCCATGCACACGACTTCCGTTCGGTGTTTTCCAGTTCACAACAACAAAATTCCGTGGGTCCGCGTCGCTTATGAATGAGGCTGACCAGGAGGAGAGTAGGAGAACAGGACTGAAATAGACTCTTCGGTATGTACATACATATATAAAATAACCTCTTACGGGCGTAATTCAAGTTAAAATCAAAATGGTTCAAGATGTAAGGAATATCGTGGGAAGGAAAGACAATTAAACTCTTAAAAAGCTTTAAATCTTCAAATTAAACAATTAAATAAAGCACATAAATTAATTACTCAGAGGTGAAAGTTTAAAGTTAGTCGAAAAACGATTAAGACGGTTAAAGAAAGACTTGTAAAAATAAATTGGATATAAAAAACGTAAACGGTATGAGTGTGTGGCGCCACACGATTGCGATCCGTGCGCGTTTTAACGCAATTAGCACACCGCGGCTCATCCTGTACAAGCTTGAGCCGTGCATTAAAACTGCACGGTAATTGGTGGTCGCCCGGACCCCGTTAACTAGGAATCCGCATCTAGAATTTAACATTCAACGACGAGCCTTCGTAATCGTCCTAGAAAATGAATGCGCGCCGGTCACGTTCCGTGGTATATCCGTGATTATGAATGGATGTATTGGCGCCAGGTTGTAATTATTTAAAAAAAAAACTCGACCGGAAATTATTTATATCTAAAAGGAAGTGTGCAACATCGTTACAATATTGTTACACCTACACCATTGATTTTTTGACTTCTTGTAAATGCTTTAGTCAAATAGTATGAACAAGAAAACGTTCAAATGAACCTTACAGTCTCTGATATGACATACTGAAACACGATGAAACTGGAAGAAACATTATCATTACTTACAGTCTCTATCTGTAACTAATCGGAAGATGAAACTTTGATAACTGGTAGATAAGTATGCTGAAAGACCATAATCATATTGGTTAGAAAATAAAGAATTGCAATCCAAAATAGAATGTATAGGGTGTCTTAATTTCGATGTCCGCATAGGCTATCTCCGAAACTAAAAGAGATAGAAAAAAAGTAGCTTACATGTCATGATCTCGTTTTTCGAGAAAATGCTAATGCCGAAACCTCCGAACAGCTGTCGTCTTTTGTTTTCGCCCTATCGGCAAAAACTGAAAATTTTGCGCAAACGACAATCGCGAATATCTCACTTATTATCAAAGATCTTATTTTCGAGATTTTAGACGTAACTTTATTTTTTTAAATGGAAACCATAGTTGGCCTTGACCTAAAATAATTTATTATTTTCTTCTGATAACAAATATATGTATATAGTTTGTGGGGTATATTTCTTATAGTTATTTAATTTAATTAAATTTGATTATATGTTACTGATCACTATGTCTTCAATTGGTTTTTATTATCAGAATGTGCGAGGTCTAAGAACTAAGTTGAAATCCTTTTACACTAACTTATTGAATTCTGATTTTGATCTTATTTGCTTAATCGAGACCTGGTTGCATCTTGGCATACACTCGGCAGAATTGTTTCCGGATCGCTTTAACGTATTCAGGTGCGATAGAGTATACGGCAACGATGGGGATGGTTCGATGGGTGGGAGAGTTTTAATTTGTGTGTCTACTGCTATATCAGCGGTAGCCCATTCAGGCTAGGGGTTCTTCGTTACATGTTTGTTGTGTTTATATCCGTCCAAATGATAATTCAGCATTATATTCATTCATGGATCAGCTTACTGTACTCACACGGCGGTATTCTGGGGACGAATTTCTTATATGTGGCGATTTTAACTTGCCAGAAATTAAAGATTGCCAGATTGATCTCTGCTCTTGTCATTGTGTACCGTCGCCTTGCAGTAGTGCCCGATCTAGTGATTTTCTCGATGCTCTATCCCTCTGCGGCCTGAATCAATTTAATCACCACCTTAATGCCTTCAACCATACTTTGGATCTCGTTATTACTAATTTTTATTCAATATCTGACATAGCACTGAGCGATACACCTTTAATTCGTGAGGACATATCTCACACTACTTTGGAGTTTTCCTGCACAGTAATCGCACCTCCAAATCTTAAAGATAACTTACCCGCTTGTTATAACTACAGAAAAGCAAAATTTGACTTACTCAATTCACATTTGAACGGGATTAACTGGGAAAGAGAATTGGCATTGACAACCATGTTCCCAAAATGTAAAAGCGAGTGAGTGGTTTCCCTGTGTGGTTTACGTTCAGTGCTGTGCGAGTGATTAATGAAAAGAAGAAGGCGCACAGGAAATGGAAGCGCTATGGAAATCATGTTGATTATCTTACCTTTTCTCTGTTGAGAGGTCGAGCAAAATTCCTTATTAACCGTGATTATAAAAATTATATAGCTGCGCAGAAACAAATATAACGCACAATCCCAAGCATTTTTGGTCATTTATAAAACGAAGAAAGGGCAATAATAATATACCGTCTGTGGTTTATTTGGACAACAGCACAACTTCCGATCCTCGATCTATCTGTTCATTGTTTGCTGACTTTTTTCACTCTGTGTACTCAGTCCCCCGGGCTGGTGTGGTGTCTGGTGTCACGACCGGCTTCAATAGTGCAGATACCATTTGCTTTGATCAGATTGAGGTTGAGGAGGCACTGGGAGGAATTGATGCTTCAAAAGGTCGGGGTCCTGATGGTATACCTGCCATTATAATTAAAGAATGTTACGCATCTTTGTCACTTCCTGTAACCATTATTCTGAACAAATCGATTCAATCTGGTGTTTTTCCATTTCCTTTCAATCTGGCAACAAAAGTGATGTATCCAACTACAGGTCAATATCTTTATTATCAGTTTTGAGTAAAATTTTTGAAAAACTAATTTATAAACGACTATTTTTTTCTTACTATTTAAAAATAAAATTGATACTAGACAACACGGCTTTTTTGCGGGTCGCTCGGTCGAGAGTAACTTGCTTGAGTGCAGTGATTATATTTTTTCTTCTCTTGATCAAGCAATTAAAGTGGATGCCATATACACTGACTTCAGTAAGGCTTTCGATCGCGTAGATCACAATCTCCTGTTGCCAAAGCTTCAGATAATGGAAATTGATAACTATTTGTTGCTATTGATTGCTTCTTATATACGTGGTAGAACTCAGGTAGTATCTATTAATGGATATTATTCTGATATAATGTCCGTTCCTTCAGGCGTACCTCAAGGGAGCCATCTTGGCCCCCTTCTTTTTAATATTTACATCAATGACATTTTCACAGTAATAAAACACTCCCAGTGCTTAATGTATGCAGATGATATGAAATTGTTTGCACGAATTTCCTCTCCACTCGACTGCTCTAGAATGCAGAGTGACATTAATGCAGTACAACTCTATTGCTATGAAAATGTTATGACACTTAATCCTATCAAATATAACGTTATTTCTTTTTCAAGAAGTTCGAATATCATCAAATACGGTTACAGCTTGGGTGACTATGTTTTACCCAGAGTACCTCAAATTAAAGACCTTGGGGTCACTTTTGACAATAAACTAACATTTAGTGGTCACGATGATGGAGTGGTTGGAAGAGCGCTGCGAATGTTGGGCTTTGTCATAAGGTCCACAGACTCTTTCAAAGCGGTGAAAGTTTTATATTTTGCTTACGTGTTTAGTATACTTAACTTTTGCACTACTATTTGGAACCCGCAGTATCACACTTATATAAACAGAATCGAAAGAATTCAGAAGAATAAGGATACGATTCTGCGTGCAGCTCTTTCCAACTTCTTCAACTCCACCAGCGCCGCTTATGTAACGATGCTCTGACATTTTACAAGATTGTCAATAATAGATCTGCCTCCTCGGTCTTGTTGGGTTGTGTAAATATACGTATACTACCTCGATCTTTAAGACATGAAACTATTTTTTATACTCCCATTCCGAGGACAAATTTATTTCAAAATTCACCTATGATTCGGATGACGATTGCTTGCGATCACTTCCATAAAACTGGCAACGGTGTAGAGGTTTTTTGTAATGCGTATGGAACATTCAAGCGCTTGATAACTGCCGCTGTGGTACAGAACAGACTGATTAACTTGACTGTTACGTAATCGAATGTACTCTTTATTTTTTCAAATTTCACATTTTATTTATTTATGTGTATTTTCCTTTTTTTTTCATTTTGCCTTATTATTATCTTTGTTTTTTTATAGAATAATTATTGTTTTTGTTAGTTAATTTATGCGTAATTAACCGCACAATGTGTTAATAATTTATCTGTTAATGTAGTGACACAATCTTCTGGGTTTGTCCCGTTTTGTGTCCACTGGTATAAAATAAAATAAATAAAAATAATTAACAAAAATTCATTTTGTTCTATCTAAAACTAGTGTATGTATTTAAAAGTATACTATGATGGAACATAATGTATCAAATAATTGCCAAAGTTTGTATTTAAAAATTCGATAACAACTTTGGCATTATGTGCTGATACGATGCACCAGCATGTTAGGTGTCAAAGTATAACAAAACTGCATAAAACTTTACAATGAATTTCGAAAATTATGAAAAATGTTAAATGATGGAATGCTATAGGTTATCAGATAAGAATGTGAAGTTAGCCGCGGAATTATATTTCACAAGGTATCCGGAAAGAAGACAACCGCACGTAAGAACCTTCAGCCGGCTAGCAGAAAATTTAATAGATTTTTGGTCCTTCCCCAAACCACGTGCAAAAACATACCAAAATGACCTGCAAGAGGCTGAAGCCAATGTGCTGGCTTCACTTGCGATAAATCCATCAACATCTTGCAGAGAAATTGAACAAGACGTCTGACCCAAAAACTGCTGCTTCCGAATATGAAAAAGAAATATGTATAAACCATACAAAGCGGGGCTAACTCATTATTTACGTGCCGTCAATCTAAGATTAGAATTTTGTAGATGATATTTAGAAAAATTAAATAATCTGCTGTTTGTTCAAAATGTCATCTGGACCGATGAAGTCTCTGAGTGTTCAAAGAAGGTTGGGTTTCAATGTATGGTGTGCCCTTTTAGATAATAGAATTTTGGCATATAGTATCTACCATAAAAACTTAAACTCAGGGAAATACCTCAATATATTAAGAAAGCACATTGAGCCTTTGGTCGACAATTTGCCACTAAATATGCCTCAAATGATATATTTTCAATATGACGGAGCACTAGCACATAATGCCAGAGTTTTTAGTGAATTTTTAAATACTACTACAAACTTTGGCAATTATTGGAAACAGTGTTTTCCATCATGGTATGGTTATCACCATAACAACATTAAGTTTTAAATACATACAATAGTTTTAGAAAGAACAAAAAAAATTGATATAGTAGAAACCACGAGAGCTGGCAGTGACAGATCGCAGACTTAGATTATTTCACCACACACATTTAAATGTAGGTTATGTTAGTAATGGAGGTTATATGTCAAACATTGTCAAAGATATTATCTAATGATTTTCCTTTCAAAGAAAACATTTTCGGCTTGTGAAAACACTAACAGATTCATGACAACGCTGACAAGACGTTTCGATTTGAGGTTATAATTATAGAGTTACATCCCTTAGAAGAACAGACGTACTTTTTCGACGTAGCCATTTGAATTGTACAGCAGACATATTAAACTAATGCTATTTCTTTCTAACACACATTACTCTCTAGCGGTTTGTGAACTACGTATGGCATTTGTAAGAGCGGAAAACGATGATTTACTGCCAGCTCTCGTGGCGTCTACTATACATTATGTTCCATCATAGTATGTATGGTTATCACCATAGCAACATTAATTATTCAATAACTATAAGAAATATATTACACAAACTATATTTATTATCAGAAGAAAATAAATTATTTTAGGTCACAGCTAACTATGGTTTCCATTTAAAAAAATAAACATTGACTGTTTATTATATGCTGACGATGCCACTTTGATTATCCGAAGCAATGAAGCTGAAGAGGTCATTCAAAGGTCAGAATTGGTTCTAGATACAGCAGGTAAATGGTGCATCGCGAATGAGTTGTGTTTGAATAATGGGAAAACAGTCAGAATGATTTTAAGTCAGAGAAATTTTAATTTTACTAATTTTGGTAGCCCGTCGTTTGGTAAATTCTTAGGAGTTCACATAACCACTCCAATATTGAAGTTCGATCATCATGTTGCCGCTATATGTAAGAAAATTTCAAAAAACATCTTTTTGCTACGAAACCTTATTGTCAAGGTGGAACTAGAAGTAGTGAAAACCGCTTACTTCGCGCTTATACAAAGCCATATTTCTTATGCCATTTTAGCGTGAGGAAACACTCCCGCTAGCAAACGGGTTTTTAACTTACAGCGTAGGGCTCTAAGAGTTGTAGGAGGCCTGGAATACAGTGAGGACTGTCGACACATCTTCGATCGTTTAGGCGTTCTAACCCTGCCATCTATTTACATACTAAATTGTATATTGTATGCTCTGAACAATTTCGACGAGCTTTTAAATCATGCTGATATTCACAAATACGCAACTCGTAATCGTTGTAATGTGTATGTTGATATGTGTAGATTGAGTATGACGCAGCGGGGTCCAACATACATGTGTCAACAGCTATTTAATAAGTTGCTGTTGAATATCAGAAGTCTTCCGTTTCTTACCATGAAACGTAAACTGACACATTTCTTGGCTTCGAATGCGTTTTATTCCGTCGATGAATTTTTAAAATGTAATATTTATATTTCTTAGTAAGTAAATGAGAACCTGTAAATTAAACTGACGAGTGTAAGAGAACTATCTTATAGCACAATAAAGATTATGATTATGATTATGATTATACTGTTCCTGATTATGAAGTGTTCCCTAATCCTTACACAATGGTTAGAGCAGATCGCAGCGAACGTCGTGAAGGTTGCTGGCGATTGACTCGAGGATCGCTGATGTGTTATGTCTTAACTTATCTTCTCCACTCGATACCATTGATCTTGTTTCTACCAAGATACACTTCAAGACTTCGGGTTACTGTTTGAAATTGGTTCTTTGCCACATACCATCCGCTACTCCGCTTGAGTTATATAAGTTTCTCCTGTCTTATCTGGAAACTGCTGTCGATTTATCGTCTGGAACTGCTCTTCTTGGTGATTTTAATATCCCAAAATATCCCGATCCATGCTGTGATTTTAGTTGTTTACTTGATAACTTCGCTAGTTACAATAATCTAGATCAATTTAATCATATCACAAACAATATGAACCGCACACTTGATTTGGTGTTTGTTTCTTTAAATGTACAACTACACTGAGGGAAATTATTCTTGACTTTCAAGAAAAATTTATTCTTGAATGTATTTCATAGAAACAATTATAAGATACTCTTAAAACAAAAAAATATTTTTGTTTTAAGAATAGAAATATTATCGAATTAAGTATCTCATATTCTTAGTATCGAAGAATATCAATTCTTTGTATCAAAAAATTCATTCCTGCGTCAATAATTTATAATACTCAAATGAAGAATTATACAAGATTGTTGTTACATGAATAAGTTTTTCTAAAAAGAAAGATACGTTATTCTTGACATAAGAAATTTATTCTCGATATGAAAATGGGATTGTTGACGAAACAGTAAGATACTCTTTTTCAAAATGATTGATTTACTATCACTAAAAATTCGTTTTCTTGAAAATCAAGAATATTTGTATACTTGCTTTGAGAATATGTGGTTTTTCTTCACTTAACAAAATGATCTTCTTGTGGATATATAAGAATATGATAAGCTTGTGCCAAGAGTAATAATCTTCGTTCAAGAATATATTTCCCTCTGTGTAGACGTATTTAAGTCCTCATTTGAACTTGCCAGCAGCGACAGTTCCATCTTACACTTATGATGGGCATGACTACTCTTTCTGAGGATGTGGGTCGTTATCAAATTCGTCAAGATTTTAGCTATGCATTTCTACGAGCTTACTTGGTTGGGCTGTATTCAGCGGTTTCGAGGGTTGATTGGAGTGAATTATTAACACTGCATTCAGTCGATCTATGTTGTGAGCATTTTTACTTAGTTTTTTATGAATTATTGGATGAGTACTACCTTAGGAAACGTGGTAGAACAATTGAATTTAAACATCCAACATGGTTTAGTCAAGGTCTGAGGCGCTTGTTCAGTAAGAAAAAACATTATCATAAAATGCGCAATATTTTCAATTTGATTATCATGGCATCATACTTTCCGCCGGTCTGGAAACAGAGCAGAATTTGTCCAATTTTTAAAAAAGGTACCGACCTATTGCTATTATAAATAATTTCGCTAAGTTGTTTAAACAGATCATTGTGAGGAAAATGGAATTTAACCTAAATTCGCTAATATGAACAGCACAGCATGGATTCTGCAAAGGCCGTTCCAGTACCACCAATTTAACAGTTTTCACTCAAAATGTTTGCGAAGCATTAGATTGCCGTTTACAAACGGCCAACTCAAAAGGATCAACTCGACCATGATATTCTGTTTCGAAAAATTAAGGACTTTGGTTGCGATTTAAGTCTTTCGTTGCTTCTAAAATCGTACCTATCAAATCGAACGCAATATGTCGAAATGTCCGGAATCAGGTCGAAGAAATAATGGTCGCGAGTGGTGTGCCATAGGGTTCATGTTTAGGACTTTTACTGTTTACGATGTTTGTAAATGAATTGCCAAATTTGTTCAAAAGTTCAACATTAATCTATGCCGACGATCTGAAGGTTTTCAGAACAATTGAATCGGACAATGATGGACCAGCTTACAGGAGGACTTGACCAAGTTGCGTTCATGGTGCCAATCAAATGGGTTGACGTTGCAAAATGTCAAATCATGACTTATACAAATAAAAGAGAAGTTATTCATTGTGATTATCGGCTGGAAGATACATGTCTTGAACGTATGTCTGAAGTTAATGATCTGGGGGTTTGGTTCAACAGTAAACTGCAGTTCAGTGGCCACATAAGTAAGCTGTCTTCTGATGCCCTGAAAGTCCTCGGGTTTATCACTCGAAATCCCAGTTTGCCAGGTTGAGCTCAGTGTCCACTCTCTATAAAGCGTTCGTGAGAAGTAAATTTTAGTATTGTGCAATTTGGCCACCAACAACTCAGAATAACATCTCCGCAACAGAAAGGGTGCAGAGGAAATATGTTAAATAAATACATTTTCTAGAATTTGGGCATTATCCTCCTAGAGGAAGTGATTACTATCATGCGTTACTTCAGCGTTATGATCTCAGTTCACTCGAATCAAGATGACAACTTGCTGCTTGGTCGTGTGACAGCACCTGAAGTCCTATGTCGATTAAATTTCCGAGTGCCAAGAATGGAGTCCAGGAGCACTAACACTTTCTTACCGCATAGGAGTAACACCAATTGGAGCCTACATTCGCCTATCAATAGAATCATGCGCGCTGGCGATTTTGTAGAAAATACACTGACCGGCAAAAAAACCGGCCACTAAAATGTAGCCACAATTTCAAAGCTGGCTTACTCGCGAACCACTCATTCGTTTTTGATGATTCTTTTTTTCATCGAAAGGTTGATTCTTCTGTAATAATCCTGCGATAGAAATTTTTATTCGAATATTAATTTGAGCATATACGGGGTGCAAGAATGAGAAAACCTTTTTTTCTCGAAATTTGTAATACCCTGTGGGGTGCAGCTGCTACAGCAGAGGGTGTTAACTGGAATCAAACGGTAGCCCAATCTTTTCGGAGCATTTTGTTTTTTTATTCACTCTATTATCTCTGTTACTAACGAAGATGCAGTATTTTAAAGCGATCGCCTTTGTAAACAAGACGAGTGACAATAGTAGCTGATGACCGTTTTATTGTTCTAAGCAATCGTAGAACGACAGCTGTAGAAGTTCGGTGTCGTCTTCAAATGGTGCATGTTGTTGATGTCAGTAAGAGAACCATTCGCTGAAAACTTGCTAGATGTGGTCTCGCTGCAAGAAGGCTGCCAAAGGACCGAGGCTGCTTCCAAGATATCTACGCGCTTACATGTAAATTGGGAGATCGAGCAATGGAGGAAAGTCCTTTTTACGGAGGAGTAGTGGTTTTGTCTATCACCCGATGGTCGATGATCGAATATGAAGACGTTGAAATGAAAGATTTGTGGACTATACAATTATGAAACGCGAATGTTTCGATGGTGGTTCTGTGATGGTGTGGTCGGGAATTTACAATGAAGCCTATACAGATTTTTAATCTTTGTTAAAAGTGGCGCCTTAAATCACTGACCTTGAAAACAAAAACTGGGCACACGAAACAGTTTTGCAGAAGCACTTACATTTTCTTAGAATTACCGAATTACGTACGTCCTTCATTATTGTAAACAGCTGTTGACAAATAAACAAGAAAACAAACTTAATATAATGTAACAATTAATAATAACACGAAAATTAATAGCGTGTGTGCCCCCCAGAAGCTAAAATAACCTCATGTAGTCGACGCGGCATCAAACTGATTAGGTTCGTAATTGATTCCTGAGGAATTGCGGCAAACTCTTTTTCAAAAGCAATTCCTAACTCTTGAAGGTTGTCCGGTAGGACAGGACGACGAATGCGCCTCTCAAGTTGGTCCCAAAGATATTCGATAGGGTTAAGGTCCGGGCTGCACGCTAGCCACTCTATCCGTTCAATACCCTACTTCATCAAGAACCACACGTGCTACGTGCGTAGCGCATTGTCATGCAATAGCATGAATCCGTCACCAATAAAATGGGAATAGAACCTCCATGGAAAGGTACTCTTTCCGAAATTGTGCAGGTCGCAAATCTTTCATTACGACGTCTCCACACTCATTCTTGACCATCAGGTGACCGGAGACAAAATCGGGACTCATCAGTGAAGAGCACCTTACCCCATTGTTCCATTCCCTAATTCATATGTACGCACCCAAATTGAAGACGTGGTCGCCGATGTCTCTGGAGCAGCCGAGGTCTTTTGGCAGGTCTTCTTGCAGTCAGATCACTTTTATCAAGTCTTTGATGAATAGTTCTTTCACTTACGTCAACCCCACGCACCATTTGAAGACGATGCCGAGTTTCTACAGCTGTCGTTCTATGATTCCTCAGAGTGTTTAAGAACAATAAATCGGTGATCAACTGCTGTTGTCACTCGTCTTCTACCGAAACCTTGTCGCCTAGTGAAATTTGCTGTTTCCACATATTGGTTCCTGGCATCCTGAACTGTTGTTCGGGGTATACCCAACGTATGGGCAACGTATTGCTGACTTTTGCCATCCTCAATTAAAGTAACAATACGCGCAACATCAGTTACTGACAACTAATTGCTATTATGTTAAAAGACTGTAAAAAACTTTAACAACTGTCAATTTACTATTCGAAACAAATGACATACGCTACCTAGCGCGCCACCTTAGATTTTTTATGCTTGTTTGTCTTGTTTTTACAGGCGTTCGCTTTAAAACACTGCATCTTCGTTAGTAATAGAGATAATAGAGTAAATAAAATATATATTATGGCCTTATATTTCTGCCTAAACTTTTGGTGTCCACTGTTCTGAACATAATTCTTTTTCATGGCTTTAAATCGCCAGGATTGTGGCTAATAATTCGTCGCGATGACCAGACGATGTACGAGAACTTTATAGAAGTAATTCTACGTTTAGATGCATCTGTTCACTTTATTTTATTTAATGGTGTTCTCTTATTGAAGCATACTATCGAGTTTATAGGTTTTCCAATTGTTAGAAACTAATTTAGACAATTTTGCCACATTATCAAATCTTTACCCTCACTTCCAAAACTATCTTATTCTTTTATGTATCCAAGAAATTTGAAATAAAGTAATTGCATTTTAAATATAATTTTGAAACGTGCAATTTCGTTGGGTTTTAGTGCTTATAAATCATAAGCGGGGGCGCCGGCGATACGCTACCCACATAAAACCGCCGAAACGCACTATTTTAAAGGCCTGTATATTATTCCTGGACATTCCGAGACTCTCGCCTACTAAGTATACCTTATACCCGACGCAGACCAGAAACTTCTAATATCCGACTTCTTCCGATATACCCTTTTACTTATTTATCTACTCGCGCGAGTGTTTTGCTCCGCAACGGTTACGGTCGACAATATTTCCTTGCGAAAATAAACGGTCCCACGCGTTTCGAAGAAACTTCAAAAAGATTTAAATTTAAATCAAAAGATTGCAAAGTTGATGGTTTTAATTCTTTTTGGCCAAGTTAAAGTGAAATAGAGATATTCTCGATTTTCAAATCTCTCATTCATTGATTGAAACGAATTGATTTATTTTGTTGTCTAACATTGTAGATGTTACAAGTTTTAGTTTAACTTAATCTTTAAAGCCTTATAACGTTGGGTTAACGAACCCGTTGAAATTTCATTCAGGAAAAAGCCAGCGCCGCCGCTGCTGCCGTGCAGATACGAACCCATAGACCAAACAATAACAGTTTTAATCGCGGATTTCGCTTACGAAGGTGTTTCAAACCGCGACCCGAGTCTTAAAAAAAATTTCTTTTTTAACTCAAGTTACCTGACACGGTTGTTTTCTAAAAGATAACTTAATCTCTATAATATAACAATTTAATAAACATTTTTAATCAATAATTTGTATTAATACATTTTAGATTCGAAAATATAGAAATCGTTTCTTTTTGGGTACGTATTAAAATAAGTAAGCTGTGTGTACATACATAAGCAATAAAAAGGAATGAAACGAAGGAAATGTTTGGCCAATGTTCAAGTATCGTATAAAAGTCAAGGTGTTAAGTTACAACCACTTCATAAACCAAGTTTAGGATTTGCTTCCTTTATGTTTTAATTTCGGTACTTAAAAATTTATATTAAAACTAACATTCTTGTTTCTTATATTTATATACAACACATAAAACAGTTTAACTTAAAAAAAATAATGTTCTGGAATGAAGTCCTTTTAAAGTAAAAGATTTACGAACGCGCGATAAAATCAGCAATGTTAGATACCAATAGACGCATTCTAATTCGAAATCGTTACGTACGTTTGCCGGTTAAACTGGCGATCGAAATCCGCATAAACATGCAGTTAAAACCCACGCGTTTTCTCTGGCGCGAATAATCGTCGAACTCAAAGTGTTAATCCCGTCAGCCGTATAAGGCGTCAATCACCAATTTAAAAACTAGAAATTGCTCTCTTCTATCTTTTATCTAGTTAAGTTATGTACTTAACAACGAAACGTATCGGTATAATACAAAGTTCGTGGTATATATACATATGGAGACGGTAATATCTCTATCAGAGAAACGGATGGTGAACAATTGACTGGCTTAGAAACCAGAACCCGTAATGGAACACAACCGTAGTTGATGGAAGAACGGTTCTGTTATGCAAATGGTCGATGTTGGTTCGTGTTGCACCGTTGACGAAGAAGAACGTTTTAAATCTTTCGTAGATTAAACATATTGATTTGTTTCTTTGTCAACCTAGCTTTATTATGTAACGTTATAATTGAGTCTTGGGATGGTTTTTGTTGTTACTAGTTTAAAACGAAAAGAGCATTAATAATCCAATTTATTGGCAATAATTTTGATAATGTTGGTGCTTTGAACTCGTCCAATAAGTTTAAACTGACTGTTTGTGTAAGTTTAAACTGTTCATATGTCCCAATAGAAAATAATCTCAAAAGGTGAGATTATAATAATAATAAACTTTCTTGTTATGAAACAAATAGCATATGCAGCGTTGTTAAATACCCGAGTACTTATTTTCAAGGGTAAATTTAGTGGGTAGAAAATACCCGGCGCTTATTAAATGATGTGTATATTCTCCAAATATCGATTAAATCGGGGAATCCCCTGTATACCTCTCGAGTAGAGTGTAACAGAAGTACCTATGCTCAGGCGATATTATTATACCGTTCTCGATCAGTGCTAGGGTCTCATTTATGCGAAGTGGACCATTTTATTTCTGTGTTTTGTGTCTTTTATTAGTTTTTGGTGAATTGTGGTTATTATTGAACAGTTGTCGCATTATTTCAATTTTATCAGTTCGAGTTCCAGTAAGTTAAAATTATAACAAATGAAGTAACTATAGTTTATTGGCATATCAGTATTGCAGTAGATAATGGATTCTCAGCCAGGGCCATCAAATATCAGTAAATGGGTGGATAGAAGGCCTTTAACTAAAAAAGATCTAGAAGAGGAAATAAGGAAAATAATGGAGGAGGAGAGTGATGACAATGAAATTCCACCAACTGAATCAGATAGTGAAGTTGACCACATTTCAGTAAGCGACCATCTTACCGACACTGACGCAGACGAACCATCAGAAGATGAAGGCAATTTTTACGAATCAAGCTTGGCAGGTACTCCATCTTCTCACTTTTATCTGGGGAAAGATGGTACACGTTGGTCCAAACAACATCCACCAATAAATGTAAGGACTAGAGCCCATAATTTAGTGACCCATCTACCGGGACCGAAAGGAAAAGCAAAGGATGCAACTACTCCTTTTGAAGGTTGGAATTGTATGATTTCTGATAATATGATAAACCATATTGTCAGATATACCAACATATACATAGATTTGTCGCGAGGAAAATTTGTTAGGGAGAGAGATGCCGCTCCTACAGACCAACGAGAGATGAAAGCACTTTTCGGTTTGCTGTACTACGCTGGGGTACTGAAGTCTGGGAGACTCAATACATTGGAATTGTGGGAAAAAGATGGATCTGGTGTGGACATATTTCCAGCCGTCATGTCTCGAAAACGCTTTTTATTTTTACTCACTTCTTTACGTTTTGATGACATACGTGATAGGCACACCAGACGACAAAGTGACAAACTGGCTCCCATACGTGAACTCTCAGAATTATTTAAAAACAACATTCAAAGCTCCTATGTTATTAGTGAGTATGCCACAATAGACGAAAAATTGGAACCTTTTAGGGGAAGATGCTCGTTTAGGCAGTACATAAAGAGTAAGCCAGCAAGATATGGCATAAAAATTTTTCTTTTGACTGACAGTCGTACATACTATACGAACAACTTTGAAATATATGCTGGTAAGCAACCGGAAGGTGAGTACAAGTTACAAAATGATCCTTATTCAGTCGTATGCCGTCTCATCAAACCAATTGAAAAAACTGGCCGAAACATAACAATGGACAATTGGTTTATGAGTATAAAGCTAATGAATGATCTTTTGAAAAATCATCGCTTGACCTGTGTTGGAACTATCCGAAAAAATAAAAGGGAAGTACCAACTGCATTTGTCACTCCAAAAAATCGGTCTGAATATTCTAGTTTATTTGCGTTCTCGGAAAATAAAACAGTAGTTTCATATTGCCCTAAGAAAGGTAAAGTAGTTTTGGTGGGTTCAACTATGCATAACGATGACTGTATCAACAGTGAATCTGAAAAGCAAAAACCTGAAATAATAGAGTTCTACAATTTGACTAAGGGTGGAGTCGATACTGTCGATACTGTCGAATATAATCCACATAATTATGTGGATTATATTCTGTATCCAGGAGGTCGCAAAGGTGGCCACTAACTATATTTTTTGGTTTTCTGAATATTGCGGCGATAAATGCTTACATTGTTTATAAAAGCAACAAGCAGGAACAAATTGCCCGAAGAGTATTCTTGAAAAACTTGGCAAAAGAACTAGTAAGAGAACATTTACGGTATAGGTCCACTATTGTCTCGCTACCCAGTGACATAAAAACAAGGATAATGCTTTTAATTCCACAAAATGAACAGGAAGAATTTCTTCCAGCGAAGCGCCAGAAAGTATTGTCGGGAAGGTGTCAAGTTTGCTCAGGCCGCAAAGACAGAAAAACTAAAACATGCTGTAGTGCGTGTAATAAACTCATATGCCGAGAACATTCTATACCAATTTGCCAAGGCTGTTTCGCAAATAAGGTTGTCCCCGTTCTGAAAGAAGATGAAGAACTGGAAGAAGAGGATGTCTAGGTCATTTTATCATTTTTTTATTATTTTTTTTTGTTCAGTCTCATCATGTGTTGATTTGGTTTTATTGAGTACAATTTTAAGTTCATTTATTTTAAATATGTCACAAATAGAGTTTATAAGTTCAGTTACACAATCCATTGTTTTATTTCCCGAAAGATGACTCAAATATCTATACTTATACCCAAAATATTTATAAAAATCAAATATCGGGTAAAAACTACCCGACGCGCGTTTTAACGTGAGAGCCAGAGGCGCGCGTCCTCTCGGGTTAAAATTAATTTAAATTGAGTTGATGGCAGTTTTGCAAGCACTTCACGAATGCAGAGTCGATTATCGATATACCAAACTTATTTATAACATCTACAAGAATGCNAAAAACTACCCGACGCGCGTTTTAACGTGAGAGCCAGAGGCGCGCGTCCTCTCGGGTTAAAATTAATTTAAATTGAGTTGATGGCAGTTTTGCAAGCACTTCACGAATGCAGAGTCGATTATCGATATACCAAACTTATTTATAACATCTACAAGAATACTACAATGACGGTAAAATTGCATAAAAGTACTGAAGAGAGTAAAAGCAGTAAAGTACTGATTGTAAGTAAAACAAGGCGAGACACTGTTGAACCCAAATTGTTCATCACAGTCGTCAGAGTGCATTTAAACAACTGGATTGGACCCAAAAAGGCATAAACATTGATTGCAAATGCTTAAGTAATTTGTATTTAGTCGGTCATACTTCCTAATTCCATTTTGTATTTTCTGTATACGATAAGACGTATCGCAGCGTGGTAAGTTGGTGCCACATAAATAAATTGTGACCAGACGTAAGCATCGCTTAATTGTTTTTTGATATGATATGACAGATATGCTCTATGAGGATATAGCTTCCTTAGATAGAAATATGCTTTCTTTATATAATCATTAATCTGCCTACGATATCTAAAGCTATTATCAAGAGTTAGACCCAAGCACTTCACACTATCTAGGCGCTGCAAAGATGTATCTCCACATTATGACTCCCGCTATGATAAAATGCTTGATATATTTAGCATACATATTAATGTTGGAAGAGGTCAATCGGGTAGCAAATCTAGAAGTATAGAGTGCAAAAAGAAGCAGCCCCAAGACAGAACTCTGCGGAACACAAGAACCTACCAATAACTTCTTGCGATACCCGACCACCAACTCTTACCTTTTATGTTCTACCTGTTAAATAGTTATCTTTTAGTGCCACAGCACTTTGACCCAGTTTCAATAACCTCACTATGCGACAAAGTAATGTATGATCAATGGTGTCGAATGCGTTAGAGAAGTCCAAGAGTACCACCGCTGTTAGCATACCCTTATCAGCCGCACCCAAAACATCATCAGTGAATTTAGCATAGCTGTAGTGCAACTATGATCTGCACGAAAACCGGATTGCTGAACTGATAACAAGCTGTTCTGTTCCATATAAGGGATTAATTGATTTTTCATGATTTTTTCTAAGATCTTAGACATAGTTGGCAAAATACTGATCGGACGCAAGCTCCCATAACCAACTATATTCTTTTTCTTTGGTAATGGAAGTATAACTGCTTTGTGAACTTGTATAACCGTAAAGAAGCATGAATGTCAAAATGATTAATTATTTGTTGAGTAAAGTAGCAAACTTTGTCATTTACATCCTGCATATAAAATATTTTGTTGAAGGCTCTATTACTTTAGATCACACGATTGTAGAGCGTAATTTAGAGGATTATTATTTAAATAAAATTGGGCTCATTAATTATTTTCTGCCGTTTCCAACCTAATTGTCTTCTTCAACCTGATTGTGTCCCGAAATTGTAGTGGTCAATGTCAAAAAGTTATCAATGGACCTCTCCATTAAACGTATCGCTCCGATCAACAGCATCATTGCAAAAATATGCTCATAAAGTATGAGTATGAGTTTTTATTGATTTAATTTTGATACTGCCTAGTGGTTGCTCTTTGTTCCAAGTCAATTTTATTTGTTAACCTCGGAGATAAGCTAAAAATGAGCTTTAAAATTAAACAGTTTTGAAGGATGTCAGATTGTTTAGTTTTTGGATTGATGTAGCACAATCTTGAAAAGTATCCAAATTTTGTATCGATATGGTATCGATGTTGAGCCTCGGTCGCAAAAGATTTCGTCTTAATTAAGTCATGAAATGGTCACTTGCTTATCTCATCAGCGGAAATAGGGCCATAAGCTTTTTTTATTGACTTATTGGAAAGTTTTTGGAATGTTTTAATTTTTGATTCTGAGGCTTATTTTGAAAAAAAATAATAATAAAGTTTGAAATTACAGGGCGCGAACTCCAAAGTACGTCACTCATATTTGAGCATACGATTAGAGCGTATCAAATCAATAAAATTCCTGGCGAGAGACAATGCTACGAATCTTATGCGCTACAAGAAAACAGTAACTAACTACAAAACATAGAACGTCTGTGATTTCTTTCTTCTTACTTAAAAGGTCATCTGGAGTCGGGGGTGGGAAATTTTGAACCTTTACATTAATTATTGCAAAAATTCCACAATTTTCGAACGTAAAAACGTTACTAATCCGTCTAATTTAATTTAGATTATCGATTTTTTGAAAGTAAGTCTTTCTAATCGATTGACCGTAACGGCCCTATTGGAAGCGTTCAAGATGTGGGCCTACCGTAGGATGCTGAGAATATCATGGACAGAACATATAACCAACATGGAGATTTTGAGAAAAATGAAGAAGTACACGGAGATCCTACAAGAAGTGAAAAAAGGAAACTGCAATATATCGACCACATTATGAAAGGTCCGAAGTACGAGTTTCTGCACCTCATAATCCAGGGAAATATTGTGATGTTAAGTTCTTTAGTTTTTGGATTGATGTAGCACATCCTTGAAAAGTATCCAAGNAGGCGCTGCAAAGATGTATCTCCACATTATGACTCCCGCTATGATAAAATGCTTGATATATTTAGCATACATATTAATGTTGGAAGAGGTCAATCGGGTAGCAAATCTAGAAGTATAGAGTGCAAAAAGAAGCAGCCCCAAGACAGAACTCTGCGGAACACAAGAACCTACCAATAACTTCTTGCGATACCCGACCACCAACTCTTACCTTTTATGTTCTACCTGTTAAATAGTTATCTTTTAGTGCCACAGCACTTTGACCCAGTTTCAATAACCTCACTATGCGACAAAGTAATGTATGATCAATGGTGTCGAATGCGTTAGAGAAGTCCAAGAGTACCACCGCTGTTAGCATACCCTTATCAGCCGCACCCAAAACATCATCAGTGAATTTAGCATAGCTGTAGTGCAACTATGATCTGCACGAAAACCGGATTGCTGAACTGATAACAAGCTGTTCTGTTCCATATAAGGGATTAATTGATTTTTCATGATTTTTTCTAAGATCTTAGACATAGTTGGCAAAATACTGATCGGACGCAAGCTCCCATAACCAACTATATTCTTTTTCTTTGGTAATGGAAGTATAACTGCTTTGTGAACTTGTATAACCGTAAAGAAGCATGAATGTCAAAATGATTAATTATTTGTTGAGTAAAGTAGCAAACTTTGTCATTTACATCCTGCATATAAAATATTTTGTTGAAGGCTCTATTACTTTAGATCACACGATTGTAGAGCGTAATTTAGAGGATTATTATTTAAATAAAATTGGGCTCATTAATTATTTTCTGCCGTTTCCAACCTAATTGTCTTCTTCAACCTGATTGTGTCCCGAAATTGTAGTGGTCAATGTCAAAAAGTTATCAATGGACCTCTCCATTAAACGTATCGCTCCGATCAACAGCATCATTGCAAAAATATGCTCATAAAGTATGAGTATGAGTTTTTATTGATTTAATTTTGATACTGCCTAGTGGTTGCTCTTTGTTCCAAGTCAATTTTATTTGTTAACCTCGGAGATAAGCTAAAAATGAGCTTTAAAATTAAACAGTTTTGAAGGATGTCAGATTGTTTAGTTTTTGGATTGATGTAGCACAATCTTGAAAAGTATCCAAATTTTGTATCGATATGGTATCGATGTTGAGCCTCGGTCGCAAAAGATTTCGTCTTAATTAAGTCATGAAATGGTCACTTGCTTATCTCATCAGCGGAAATAGGGCCATAAGCTTTTTTTATTGACTTATTGGAAAGTTTTTGGAATGTTTTAATTTTTGATTCTGAGGCTTATTTTGAAAAAAAATAATAATAAAGTTTGAAATTACAGGGCGCGAACTCCAAAGTACGTCACTCATATTTGAGCATACGATTAGAGCGTATCAAATCAATAAAATTCCTGGCGAGAGACAATGCTACGAATCTTATGCGCTACAAGAAAACAGTAACTAACTACAAAACATAGAACGTCTGTGATTTCTTTCTTCTTACTTAAAAGGTCATCTGGAGTCGGGGGTGGGAAATTTTGAACCTTTACATTAATTATTGCAAAAATTCCACAATTTTCGAACGTAAAAACGTTACTAATCCGTCTAATTTAATTTAGATTATCGATTTTTTGAAAGTAAGTCTTTCTAATCGATTGACCGTAACGGCCCTATTGGAAGCGTTCAAGATGTGGGCCTACCGTGGGATGCTGAGAATATCATGGACAGAACATATAACCAACATGGAGATTTTGAGAAAAATGAAGAAGTACACGGAGATCCTACAAGAAGTGAAAAAAGGAAACCGCAATATATCGACCACTTTATGAAAGGTCCGAAGTACGAGTTTCTGCACCTCATAATCCAGGGAAATATTGTGATGTTAAGTTCTTTAGTTTTTGGATTGATGTAGCACATCCTTCAAAAGTATCCAAGTTTTGTATCGATATGGTATCGATGTTGCGCCTCGGTCGCGAGTGATCTCGCCTTGTTATCGCCTTTTATTTTATACCAGTGTTATACTTGATTATTTCTTCAGCGGAAATTTGAAGCCTAGGATGCTGAGAATATCATGGACAGAACATATAACCAACATGGAGGTTCTGAGAAAAATGAAAAAAGAACACGGAGATGCTAGAAGAAATGAAAAAAAGGAAGCTGCAATATCTCAACCACATTATGAGAGGTCCGAAAAAGCACCTCATAATCAAGGGAAAAATTGTCATGCTAGGATCTTTAGTTTTTGGATTGATGTAGCTGCTTGCCCGCAAGCGACCTCGGCTTTACAAAGTTGCACATCCTAGAAAACACATAGCCTCGCAGATGGTAATAACGAAGGGAACCGATTCTCATAGGTTGTTTTGGGTTGGGTTGAAAGTACGCACCTCTTTTATGGAGTACTCTTGATGTTACATATTTCCGAATATCATATCAAATTGTCAATCATCTGCGTTAAATTCTGTTATAAGAAGAAAATTAAAGGTGATAGAGAAAAATGTTTCCCATAAAAATTAACGATAATGAGTCAAGATAACATAATCCACAGTCAATGCCACCATAGATATCACCATTTCTTAGTCTCAAGCCAGGAATTCTCAAAATATCCAAATTGACAATCATCTGCGTTAAATTCTGTTATAATTAGAAAATTAAAGGTGATCGAGAAAAATAGTTCCCATAGAAATTAATAATAATGAATCAAGATAACATAATCTACAGTCAATGCCACCACAGATATCACCATTTCTTAGGTTCAAGCCAGGAATTCTCAAAATATCAAAATTGACAATCATCTGCGTTAAATTGTGTTATAAGTAGAAAATTAAAGGTGATAGAGAAAAACGTTTCCCATAAAAATTAATGATAATGAGCCAAGATAACATAATCCATAGTCAATGTCACCATAGATATCACCATTTCTTAGGTTTACGCCAGGAATTCTCAAAATATCAAAATTGACAATCATCTGCGTTAAATTCTGTTATAAGTAGAAAATTAAAGGTGATAGAGAAAAATGTTTCATATAAAAATTAATGATAATGAGTCAAGATAACATAATCCATAGTCAAAGTTACCATAGATATCATCATTTCTTAGGTTCAAGCCAGGAATTCTCAAAGTATCAAGATTGAATCATCGGCGTTAAATTCTATTATAAGTAGAAAATTAAAGGTGATAGAGAAAAACGTTTCTCATAAAGATTAATGATAATGAGTCAAGATAACATAATCCATAGTCTCGGCTTTACAAAGTTGCACATCCTAGAAAACACATAGCCTCGTAGATGGTAATAACGAAGGGAACCGATTCTCATAGGTTGTTTTGGGTTGGGTTGAAAGTACGCACCTCTTTTATAGAGTACTCTTGATGTTACATATCTCCGAATATCTCAGTAATGTTGTTATGAAACACATATCTCTTTACTATGAGATAACATACAAACAACATTTTCAGATCTATTATATTATCAACTAATAAATACTTAAAGATACTAATTTGTATCTTTTTATTCTCACAAAACATATTGAAACATTTCAAATTACCTCAAAAGTGTCCAAGTTCCAAGAAACCTTTAAAACTTTCAATTTCCTTTAAACATATACAATTACCTTAAAACCCGATCATAAAATTGAAAATACCCAATCTGCGTATTGATGAATTTCTTCGGCTGTCGACTTTTAAATACAGTAATAAACGGGTACCAATTTCTCTTACAGGTAAACTGTAAAAGCTTTCGAAGCAACAATTTAGCTTTCCCGCTGTGTGCTTTCACATTGTATTCGTTGTTATACGTAATCTATATTAAAACAAAAAAGCAATTAGCATATTATTTGTTTAAATAAAAAAATTAAAACTTGAAAAACAAGTTCGTTTACGATTTTGTAATTGCTAATTCATTGAAATCTCAACGCGTTTCACTCGTAAATCAGTCGTTAGGATCAATAAGGAAGTTTAAACCGATTGGAATCTTAACAACAAAAGATATTTACGCGTGTCTATTCTGTGTTTCTTATTATTTCTGTATTCAAATTGAACTAATAAAAAATCTTTTAGATATTACTCGAAATCTGGTGTAACTCTTCTGAACTAATCAGTATTAAGCAATTTTTGGTATAAACATCACGTGGTGAAGAGAAGATACTATTTCTTGTTCAATCTTGCACTCTTTCGAATAAGAAAAATTTTTTGTAATTTGTTACTCCCTCTGTCAAATTATGATATACATTTCTCTAAAATTTATGGATTAAGGAAAGTTTGGAGAATTAACGAGTTTCTATCGATTTAATATAATATAATGTAATCTTAATGTAATTAATGAAAGAAACTAGAGTTCTGTTTGTCTAAAGTTAAACCAAATCGATGTTTTGAGGAAACATGCAAAAGTCTATGAACGCAGCAAAATGCAAAAAGATGATTATCGATAACGTTGTACCAGCCATTAGATCCAAATTGATTGGTTCCAAATTGATGATAATGGATCAAGATAACATAATTCATAAGTAATACCACCATATTTATCTCAATTTCTTATGCACAAGCCAGGAAATCCCACAATATCAAAATTGACAATCATCTACATTAAATACTGTTATGATTAAAAAACTGAAAGTGATAGAGAAAAACGTTTCCCATAAAAATTAATGATAATGAGTCAAGACAATATAATCCATAGTCAATGCCACCATAGATATCATCATTTCTTAGGTTCAAGCCAGGAATTCTCAAAATATCAAAATTGACAATCATCTGCGTTAAATTCTGTTATAAGTAGAAAATTAAAGGTGATAGAGAAAAACGTTTCCCATAAAAATTAATGATAATGAATCAAGATAACATAATCCATAGTCAATGCCACCATAGATATCACCATTTCTTAGGTTCAAGCCAGGAATTCTCAAAATATCAAAATTGACAATCATCTGCGTTAAATTCTGTTATAAGTAGAAAATTAAAGGTGATAGAGAAAAACGTTTCCCATAAAAATTAATGATAATGAATCAAGATAACATAATCCATAGTCAATGCCACCATAGATATCACCATTTCTTAGGTTCAAGCCAGGAATTCTCAAAATATCAAAATTGACAATCATCTGCGTTAAATTCTGTTATAAGTAGAAAATTAAAGGTGATAGAGAAAAACGTTTCCCATAAAAATTAATGATAATGAATCAAGATAACATAATCCATAGTCAATGCCACCATAGATATCACCATTTCTTAGGTTCAAGCCAGGAATTCTCAAAATATCAAAATTGACAATCATCTGCGTTAAATTCTGTTATAAGTAGAAAATTAAAGGTGATAGAGAAAAACGTTTCCCATAAAAATTAATGATAATGAATCAAGATAACATAATCCATAGTCAATGCCACCATAGATATCACCATTTCTTAGGTTCAAGCCAGGAATTCTCAAAATATCAAAATTGACAATCATCTGCGTTAAATTCTGTTATAAGTAGAAAATTAAAGGTGATAGAGAAAAACGTTTTCCATAAAAATGAATGACAATGAATTAAGATAACATATTCCATAGTCAATGCCACCATAGATATCATCATTTCTTAGGTTCAAGCCAGGAATTCTCAAAATATCAAAATTGACAATCATCTGCGTTAAATTCTGTTATAAGTAGAAAATTAAACGTGATAGAGAAGAACGTTTCTCATAAAAATTAATGATAATGAATCAAGATAACATAATCCATAGTCAATGCCACTATAGATATCAACATTTCTTAGGTTCAAGCCAGGAACTCTCAAAATATCAAAATTGACAATCGTCTGCGTTAAATTTTGTTATAAGTAGTAAATTTAAGACGATACAGAAAAACGTTTCCCATAAAAATTAATGATAATGAATCAAGATAACATAATTCATAGTCAATGCCACCATAGATATCATCATTCCTTAGGTTTAAGTCAGGAATTCTCAAAATTGACAATCATCTGCGTTAAATTCTGTTATAAGTAGAAAATTAAAGGTGATAGAGAAAAACGTTTCCCATAAAAATGAATGATAATGAATTAAGATAACATAATCCATAGTCAATGCCACCATAGATATCATCATTTCTTAGGTTCCAGTCAGGAATTCTCAAAATTGGCAATCATCTGCATTAAATTCTGTTAAATGTAGAAAATTAAAGGTGATAGAGAAAAATGTTTCCCATAAAAATTAATGATAATGAATCAAGATAACATAATCCATAGTCAATGCCACCCTAGAAATCATTATTTCTTAGGTTCAAGTCAGGAATTCTCAAAATATCAAAATTGACAATCATCTGCGTTAAATTCTGTTATAAGTAGAAAATTAAAGGTGATAGAGAAAAACGTTTATAAGAATGAATGATAATAAATTAAGATAACATAATCCATAGTCAATGCCAAATTAATAATAATGAATCAAGATAACATAATCTACAGTCAATGCCACCACAGATATCACCATTTCTTAGGTTCAAGCCAGGAACTCTCAAAATATCAAAATTGACAATCATCTGCGTTAAATTGTGTTATAAGTAGAAAATTAAAGGTGATAGAGAAAAACGTTTCCTATAAAAATTAATGATAATGAGCCAAGATAACGTAATCCATAGTCAATGTCACCATAGATATCATCATTTCTTAGGTACAAGTCAAGAATTCTCAAAATTGTCAATCATCTGCGTTAAATTCTGTTATAAGAAGAAAATTAAAGGTGATAGAGAAAAATGTTTCCCATAAAAATTAACGATAATGAGTCAAGATAACATAATCCACAGTCAATGCCACCATAGATATCACCATTTCTTAGGTTCAAGCCAGGAATTCTCAAAATATCAAAATTGACAATCATCTGCGTTAAATTCTGTTATAATTAGAAAATTAAAGGTGATCGAGAAAAATAGTTCCCATAAAAATTAATAATAATGAATCAAGATAACATAATCCATAGTCAATGCCACCCTAGATATCATCATTTCTTAGGTTCAAGCCAGGATTTCTCAAAATATCAAAATTGACAATCATCTGTGTTAAATTCTGTTATAAATAGAAAATTAAAGGTGATAGAAAAAACGTTTCCCATAAAAATTAATGATAATGAGTCAAGATAACATAATCCATAGTCAATGTCACCATAGATATCATCATTTCTTAGGTTCAAGGCAGGAATTCTCAAAGTATCAAGATTGACAATCATCGGCGTTAAATTCTGTTATAAGTAGAAAATTAAAGGTGATAGAGAAAAACGTTTCTCATAAAAATTAATGATAATGAGTCAAGATAACATAATCCATAGTCAATGTCACCATAGATATCATCATTTCTTAGGTTCAAGGCAGGAATTCTCAAAGTATCAAGATTGACAATCATCGGCGTTAAATTCTGTTATAAGTAGAAAATTAAAGGTGATAGAGAAAAACGTTTCTCATAAAAATTAATGATAATGAGTCAAGATAACATAATCCATAGTCAATGCCACCATAGATATCATCATTCCTTAGGTTTAAGTCAGGAATTCTCAAAATTGACAATCATCTGCGTTAAATTCTGTTATAAGTAGAAAATTAAAGGTGATAGAGAAAAACGTTTCCCATAAAAATTAATGATACTGAATTAAGATAACATAATCCATAGTCAATGCCACCATAAACATCATCATTTTTTAGGTTCAAGCCAGGAATTCTCAAAATATCAAAATTGACAATCATCTGCGTTAAATTCTGTTATAAGTAGAAAATTAAAGGTGATAGAGAAAAACGTTTCCCATAAAAATTAATGATAATGAGTCAAGATAATATAATCCATAGTCAATGCCACCATAAACATCAGCATTTCTTAGGTTCAAGCCAGGGATTCTCAAAATTGACAATCATCTGCATTAAATTCTATTATAAGTAGAAAATTAAAGGTGATAGAGAAAAACGTTTTCCATAAAAATGAATGATAATGAATTAAGATAACATATTCCATAGTCAATGACACCATAGATATCATCATTTCTTAGGTTCAAGATAAGAATTCTCAAAATATCAAAATTGACAATCGTCTGCGTTAAATTCTGTTATAAGTAGAAAATTAAAGATGATAGGGAAAAACGTTTGCATAAAAATTAATGATAACGAATCATGATATTATAATTTATAACCAATGCTACCATAGATATCACCATTTCTTAGGTTCAAGCCAGGAATTCTCAGCAACCATGAATGAATTAATAGATTGTGTTAAAGTGCCTTCGACGCATTAACTAAAGAAAAGTTAGATAACGTATTCTCGACACTACAAAAGTGCATGGAGTCAACCATGACGGCCTGAGCAGGCAACAACTATAAAATTGAATAAATTTGAATCTGAACGTACAGGAAAACTTTTCGAACGAAAGTTGTAGCAAATTGTATTCTTAACAAAATTGCTCTCAGACGCATAGATATCGAGAAAAATATGAAAATTCATGAATAAAGAAAAGTTTCGCCATGAAGGGCGTTTACATTGAACCAGCTGAATTGTGATTAAAATTTTCATTAATGTATGTTTAAATTAAGTTACAAATTGAATTACTAATTTTGCAAACACAATAAAGCAGTTTCCATAGCTTTGTATACCATAATTTGAGACAAATTGTAAAGAGAAATGTATACCATAATTTGGAACACAGATATGTTTCAAAATGTTATTATGTTATTATGTACATTTTTATTGAATTGTTATTCTGTATATTTTGTTATTTAGTGTGTATATGAAGGTCGTAGAATATTATAAAAGGAAAACCCGTCTAGATTAAGTTGTCTCAGTTGAAATTTTATGATTGCGGCGAATTTTATGATGAGTACAAAGTGTGTGGACTATTTTAGGTTAATATTTCGTGTTAAAACCCTATTTATGACCAGGTTTTGTGAGGATATTTCAGTCAGTAATCCGATTCTACCTTTACAATAAAAAGCAATATTAGAAGAAAAAATAATAAACAAAAACGAAGATCTGAGCGAGTCTAAGAATATTATTTTAGTAATATATTTCATATTAATCTATTAATACTTTTGATTGACGGATGTAAATATGTATGTTTGTTATCCACTCAACATTTTTGAATGGAGAATATTCATAGAAGTTTCGGGTTTATTCAATTTTAAAATTAGACTAAGATATTTATAAATAAGATTTTAAATTTCGACCGCCCAAATTCCTTCAACAAAATTATTGTGTTAACGTATTAAATCCCAAATTAGTTTACAAAGAAAGTACAGAAATCAACTGCAACTTTATACTGGTTTCGAGTTTTCTAATATCTTATTAACCAAAATCGTTTCACAAATTCTCAAGATTGATAAACAATTTTCGCGTCGCCATAAAGATTGGATAACGAATTGCGGTTTCATTTTCGCTGGAGAGAAAAAAGCGATTTATAAACACCTCGGTATTTTGTTTACTACTACACGCAGGCATTTATTGAGACGGTAAAAATTTACGATCTGCAGACAGAAAGGTGAGCGTAAAAATGCCCGTTATAAATCGCAATAAAAAATGAAATATTCCCCATTATAAATATTGCTAAATACAATAACAACAAATCGTGAATTGGGTAATTGGTAATAAAAACGTGCCAGGAAAAAAAGAAAATTGGAATGATAATAAAAATATTTACTTGTGATATCAATTTTATTATCAATGTACATTGCAAAAGTTCAAGTAAAAAAGATTTTTCTTTAAAAATGTTGATGGTCAACAAAAAATGACGTTAGAAAAAAAAATAAAAAAAAAATCTTTGGTTAGTTTCGTGTTTTGTATCCTTTAAGAATGTAAATAAAAGGGGTCGTGTGAACTTCTATTAGTCGCGGTATCCACACGTTGTCGTATGTCGATTCCTTCCACTTCTTGGTCATCGCCTAAGGTTTTTTTTTTGCTTTGCGGCGATATCCTCTCGGTTTGTCGCATCAGAACGGCGTTCTTTTCCGTGTGTGCGAGGCGACCACTGAGAGAGCAAACATTCGATTTGTTCTTCGCGCCTCGTCTAGTGTTTGTTCGACAAACGGGCAGCGAAACTGTTTGTAAATCGTTTTGTTTTTAGAGAAAATAGTGAATTGGGTGTCGAAGTGCTTGGGGAGATTCCTGGGGAGTTAATCTAAATTCCTTTCGGTTTTACTTCAAATTATAACGATATATTTTACCAATAAATTTTAAAATAGATTTTGAATCAAAAGTTATCAAAAGATCATGATGATCATATTTCAGTAATTTTCGGTTTTTTAAAGAAGCTGCACAACGACGCCTCTCAACATTTATAAATCTTATTAAGTCCTCGAAAGGTTTGAAACTGGAAACAGGAGATTGGCTCATAAGCTCATCTTCTATTTGAAGTTCAGCACAAATAATACATCGTCATATGAACATGATCTCTGTGACCCAAAGACGTCGTCAAAATAAAGACAGAAACAGCTACGTTCTTCACGCAATGTGCTCGAATAACAAATTACCATTATTAGAACTATTAGGTTGGGTTGTGTTGGGTTGGAACATGTAGCTCAGAAAAACCTAGCCAGAATAATGCCTAGGAAAGGAGGCCCGAATCAAGTACGACGCAACTAGAGCTTGGAATACCGGGATCCCGAAAACCGGGATCCCGGACAATTTTCATCCGGTATTAAAAACCGGTATTGATGGCAAAATACCGGCATTTCGGTATTATTTTTATTTAGCACCCTCGACGGCCGGGGGCGGCCAATGTCTTCGAAAACGGCCGTGCAAGTTTGAAGTTGTGCTGGAAAATGACGTAGAGGATTCTTGTTTGTTATCTTCTGTCCGTTCTAAGTTTACATTTTCAAGTGAAATTTTTTGACGTTTCATTAAAAAAATGCTAGCCGGAGGCGACCGATTGAAAACGGCCGTGTTTAAAGCTGTGCTGGAAAATGATGTTGACCAAACAGAAATTTGTTATCTATCTTATGTCCGTACTAACCTCATTTTTTCAAGTGACATTTTTTAATCAGTGTGAATACCATCTACAAGAAATATCATTTGGCATTCTGACAGAATGTTGCAGATAACGAAGACTCAACCTTTCATGACGACTACTTAATGTTGGTGTTCAATAAATTTGTCATACCTAGCCAACAATAAAATACACTCTGTATACAACTATTTTTGGAGTTTTACTCCATAATGGTGTTTCAGGTCAGTTTGTTAAAAATTAAAAAACAAGAATCCGATCTGTAAGAGAGGTTATGAGGAAGAAGGAGCAGGCGGAAATGAGGAGAGAGTCTACGAATTAGAGAACTGCGCATAGCACAGGAAGAAAATGGATGAATGGTGAATCAAAGAAATAAAAGAAAATTATATGAAGTAAAATATAAACCAGATTGGTCTAAGGTATAAAAAAATACCATGTATTGCTGGTATCATCATAATTCCTACTTTGTTATTTATTCCAGACATTTAAGTGGGTTGAAAACAAAGAGGGAAAACCTTGTTGTCGTGTTTGCAACAAGTCACTTGCTGGTGGAAAACATCATTTAAAAAGGCACGAAAATTCGGCATTGCATTAGAAAAATATCTGCAATGTGAAATCGTCAGCAATCGATGTAGCATTGGAAAATGTACCACTGCTACATGTACAAATGTGCAGGGTGTCCAAATTTCGATGGGTTTGCAGGGTATCTCAGTTACTATGAAAGATAGAAAGTTGCGGCTCTCGCGAACCTGAGCTACTTTTTTGTGAAACTTACAATGGCGCAAACCAAATTTTCATAGCCCTCTTCGTTTTTGATATATAGGGAGTGCTTCAATTTGATATACAGGGTGTATCTGAATAACTGCAACAAACTTCAAGGGGTGATTCTTTAGTGAATTTTAAGGGTACTTTGATATATGAACCATGGGCAACTTCAGCTCTCCTGAGGAGCTACACTCCTCCAAAAATGGCGAAAAATTTTGGTTTAATTTTTTTTTCTCAAAAACTATAAACGCTAGGATAATGAAATTTGGGGAATATGTTTAACTCATAATAGGGCACGTTTTGACCCTATTTGTACTTTCAACCTACCCTTCTAAACTATTAAACGTAACCACCTTCGTTCAATTTATGCCTAGATTTTTTTTATGAAGATGATAAATACATTGGAAAAATTTCAGTTAGATAGATAAAACTATTCTAAAACTTTTTTGTCTCTCTGATGTTCTTCGAAAATTTAATAATTTCTGAGAAAAAAAATAATTAAGCAAACACTAACTGTTAAGCTGTAGGGTTGTTAATCGAACGTTGGAATGAATTTTTAATGAAAAATCTTAGTAGGCTTTGCAATCTTTGTTAGAAATATTTTTGACGTTTAAATGTCAGTGGTTTTCGTACTATTATTATTGTTTTATTTAAAATTTTGAAACGTCGAGTGAACGAGCGTAAATGCGATAGAACTTTATTTAAAAATTAATTTGAAAAACAATAATAATAGTAAGAAAAACACTGCCATTTAAACATCAAAAATATTTGTGACAAAGATTGCAAAGTCTATTAATTTTTTTCATTAAAAATTCATTCCAACTTTTAATCGACAACCCCGACGTTTAACGTGCAGTGTTTGCTTTATTATTTTTTTTCTCAAAAATTAGTCGTTTTTGGAAAAATTTTAGAGAGACAAAAAAGTTTAAGGATACTTTCATCTGCCTAGGTAAAAAAAAAATTTTAATGTATTTATTATCTGCATAAAAAAATATTAGCAAAAATGTAAAGGGGGTGGTTACGTTTAGTAGGTTAGAAGGGTAGGTTGAAAGCACAAATAGGGTCAAAATATGCCCTATTATGAGTTAAACATATTTCCCAAATTTCACTTTCCTAGCGTTTATGGTTTTTGAGAAAAAAAAACCCAAAATTTTCCGCCATTTTTGGAGGGGTGTAGCTCCTTAGGGGAGCCGAAGTCGCCCATGGCTCATATATCAAAGTACCCTTAAGTTCACTAAAGAATCACCCCTTGAAGTTTGTTGCAGTCACTCAGATACACCCTGTATAGGGAGGGAATGCTATTTTCAGACACCTCCTGTATCTCGGCTATCCGTAAACGTAAAAACGGGTTCTAATAGATTTTTTCACGTAGAATCCAATGGTGCACGCAGAATTTTTCTAGTCATCACGGTTTTTGAGTTATAAAGACCTGAGTATTTTAGAAGTTGGGTATTCAGTATTTGAGTTATGCTTATAACTCAAAAACTGTGATGACTAGAAAAATTCTACGTGCACTCCCTGTATCCCTGTATATCAAAAACGAAGAGGGCTATGAAAATTTGAACCTCACAAATTTCTCAGACCATGTCAAACTAGATGGTTATCATTAAATACCATTATAAAAAGAATTCTAGAACAATGAAATGCTCTTATAGTGTATTTTGAGAAGGAATCTCTCATTGAGAACGGATATGGTGCTCAAGAAATATTAAATGAGCTAAATAATATAGAGAACAAGTTATATTTTCAATTTCTTCAACATATTTTACATATTGTTACAAAAATGAATCTTGATTTTCAAAGTGAAAGTTCAAGAATTTATGTAATATTACCAAACATAACAATGTATTTTCAAATGATATTAAAATTTTACATAACACATGATCCATCAAAAATCGGAAACATCAATCCTCGAAATAATGAACATTTCCGTCCATTAGCAGATGTGTACTTGGGATGTGGATTTGAAGAAATTGTTAATGAAAATGTCAATAAAATATTTGACGCACAACTTATGGTGGTACGATTAAATTGTCTCAATTTTTATGTTTCATTGTGCAACGAAATAAATATCAGAATAAATTTCAAAAATGAAAAATTAATTGAAATTACCAAAGTTTTAGATGTAACAAAAATATTTAGTGATGATAAGCCGTCCATTCTAAAATTGGGACAGATGTTTTCAAATATTGTTAAATCGAACGAAATTGAAGATCTAAATTTAGAATGGCAACTTATTGGAGTGTTCAAAACAGAAGGAACATTTTCTAACATAGAAGATATTTAAAATTTTTTAAGAAAGCAACGTAACAGCATAGGAGAAGTGCCATTTCCAACTGTAATAAAATTGTTTGAGGCTTGAAAATTGCTATCGTTGCCTGACTATAGCAATGTTGGATCAGTGTTGCCTCATTTAGAGACAACACTGATTGTAGTTACTTTACTCTGAGACAATGTCTTGATCTCGGTTCCGGAGTAGGCAGAAGATAGTAGGAAGGTTTTTAGTGGGTACGTCTGGGGCTAGAACAGTCCCACACTCCCGGCCGAAGTATTGAAGCTTTCCACCTAATGAACATGGTAGTTGGGTTACTTAGAAATCCCGGTATAAACTTTAGGAACGAGTTTGTGTTGAATCATGCGTCAAAAATTTCTGCGATTTCGAGCTGCTGTGGATGTTGCTGTTGGTCGTGACAGCTGTAAAGCTAAGTGTCTACTTGAGAGAAACTTCTGAGAGTAACTCTCGATATCTACTCTCAACTGTGTATCCACTTGAGACTGTTTTAGTTCTCCAAGAGCTTCTATAAAACTTCCGAGAGCTTTTTCTGAGACAGTTCTCTCAAGACCGTGTCCACTAGTGAAATCTGTCCGTGTTATGGAAAGTAAAATTCATTTTCTTTCAGTGTTTAGTGTGTGTAAATATGGATGTAAACAAAATTGCAAGACTTCACACTACTACCAGAAGGCGAAATACTGTTGGTAGAAGACTAGATATTGCTGCAAAAGACTGGATACTGCTGACAGAAGACTAAGTATTGCTAGTGAAAGACTAGATATTGCAAATGAAGCACATTCTTCTTACAGAAGACTACACACTACTACTAAAAACCAAATACTGTTAGCAGAAGACTTAATTTTACTGTCAGAAGGCCAAATTATGTTGTCAGAATGGTACAAATCCCGTTTAAATTTCGGTCCAATAGTTGTTAAAATTGCATCCCTCGCTTCGCGACTTCTATGTTCTTTAGATTTGATATTCCAAAGAGCAGGATTTTTTTTTCATACACTTTAATTAATTCAAATATTTCTTCTTGATAATAATATTCCATTTTCTTTTAGGTGTTATCTTTAAACGTGTCATATTGAGAAAACTCGCAGCTACTCGCAGCAAAGTTCGAACCGTGTTCGCTTTTTGACAGTTACTCTCACGATAGATAAATTGTGCGTGTCCACTTGAGTACAAATCTCAACCTATTCACTCTCGGAAAGTTGGTGGCGACTCTCTGATAGTTACTATCAGATGCGTGTCCACCAGAAAATATACTCTCTATAGCTTCTCTCGAGAGCAATTGTCGCAAGTGAACACCTAGCTTTAGGTACATCAGGAATATTTTAACAATTAATGACAACAAAGTACAACAAGAATTTTTATTAATAATGAGTTAGTCCCAATTATTAGTTGCACACTCTCATACTTTTTTTGAGGTGTTGTGTGCAAAACAGCCTCGAATTAACTATTGAAAAGTGGATCTTCCAACTATTGAAGAAATGGATGGATATGATGTTCCACCACCTCATCTACATATTGGTAGGAGTTCAGATTTCGAGACTCCATAAGTTATTAAATTCCATACCATAATACTTGTAGTTTAGTTTTCACCCTCATACAGAACTGAACCCAACCCAAAAGCCACGAAACTAGAAGGGAACCTAACTTGAAAGCAACAAAAGTCTAATTGAAAGCAACCCAACCCGGTAGGTACTCAACAGGAAAGAAATTCAACCGAACCTGAGAGAAACCCAACAAACCCAAAAGCAACACATATTGAAAGCAACCCAACAAGAAAGCAATAAAACCCGAAAGGAACTCAACTTGAAGACAACTTAACCCTAAATGACCACAACTCGAAAACAATACAACTCAGAGGAAAGCAACTGAATTCAACCGAGCAACAAGAAAAATTTACTAGAAACTTTGGTTTCTGTATCTTGGTTTTTCTAAGACATAAATTTATATATAACATTATTATTGTGTCTTCTATGTTTTCATAATATGATACCGTGGAGAAACATCTAAAATCCAAATCATTTAAGATTACTTCACTGAAAAACAGTGTTAGTTGAAACATTTTGAAAGCTTAATCTTAATAGGATTAATTGTTTGAATAATTTATTTATTATAGACATTGTCCGTAAATTTGATTTAAGAGTATTCGTTTGGTTTTAAATATTTGATTGAGTTTAACGATCGACGCACGGATTTAAAAAAGAAGAAACGGAACAAAACTCCTCACAAACCTTGAAATTATCGCCTATTAAAGGTTTCAATGGACGAGACTGCGAGTTCGGATTATGCAGATTCGCACCTCGCCCTTCTTTACAAAAAACGACCAAGAAGTTAATCGGTTCTTGGCTTCTTCGAATTATACCTCAACGAGCGAACACAGTAGGTTTCACTGTTGAATAAATTGTTCAACAAGTTAAGTAAAACACCACAAAAAAAATTTTTTGAAATAGGAATTAATTTTAACAAAAAAAAAACTTATTTAAGAAATATTTGTTTACACTCACTTCTTATTGTTTCTTCTTAAATTAACACTGAGTAACAAAGGAAAAAAATAAAAGAATAAATGTGTCTGTAATTGAAGATACAGTTTTTTTTAAACCACTTTTACTTTGAAGTTGCTTTACAAGTTGACAAGTTAAGAACTTTAAGGTACACCAGAAATGTTCTAAATTTAAATTTTAACACTAAATTTAAACACTTAGCAGGTTTAAAATTGAATATTTCTCACTTGCATACCATCCGACCAACGTAATAACCTTCTGAAATAAACTTTATCTACCAAAAAGAATAACAAAATATTCCGCAAACCACGAGTCCATAGGAAATGCCCCGAAAAATAAACGCACCCACCTCGAAGGCGTATAAGACGCCCACGCTTTCGAAAAACGGACGTCGAATGTTAAATTTATCGATGAAGCATTAACACTACATTGTTACCTGGTCAAACACCGAAAAAAGACAACCAAACAAAAAAAAAATATATATATATAGGAAGAAAAAGAGAAAAAATCGTTCCCCACAAAAATCAATTATAACAACATTTATTATCGAAGCAAGGAGAGGAAAAGTTAACGTTGTCGTTGAGTTTTAGAAAAACGATTAGCACTTTAAACGTTTTCGCCCCCCGCATTTGCTAAGTGCTTATTCGTGTTCCTATCTTTATTCGTAAAATTACAAGAGACTATGAGTGTGATTTATGAAATAAAATTGTCGTCTTAAAAAGACTTGGTCACTAAAACAAATTAATAAATAAATAAATAATGAAAAAAAAATCTAAGAGTTTTCAAAAATTTTGTTGATTCTCAATACAACCCATAGTCTCAATTATAAATCATTTGTGGAACTGTTGTTCAGTTATTGATGGTTAAGGTGATGTTTCGTGCAATATCACTTTGATATTTATACGCTTCAACTAGATCATTCGCCTAAATAAAATGTTTCTAGATTTAGATGGAGTGTTAGCTCTAGTTTTAGTTTAATTAAAAATATAAAAGAATCTAACGCTGAATAACATTTAAAACTAGAACTAACACTAGACCTAGAACTAGAAAGTTTCTGTTTCCCCGAATGTTTCTAGTTCTAGATCTAGTGTTAGTTCTAGTTTTATACTTTTCTTAGTATTAACTTTTATACCTTTCTTAGTATTAACTGACTCAGTATTCACTTCCTCAGCTCCAATGGTAAATGTCTGTGTTAATCACTGTATGCTATCCTCAGTATCAGCCAAGAGGACGGCATCGTCTGCATAGCACTCAATCTTGATTTTGTAATCATTCAGTCTAACCATAGTTTACATTACATACTTTGTAATGTTATACCCTGTTCTAATTCTTTTATCCTTACTTTGTCCAACGTTTTGGTTAGATCAACGAAACAGAGGAAGACTGCCTGACATACATTTTCGTCAACATTGTGTGATCCGTACATGTGATTCTTCATCTCGTTATTAAATTTCGCCATGCATCATTTGTGTAGGCAACTGGTGCAATCAAAAGGACGTGAGCAAACGATACACTCAAATGTATGTAAACGTTTTTTTGCAGAAGATGAAATAAGTATGGTGGTACCAAGTCTAAACAGATGAGATCGTTTGGTGTTGCTGTGTCAGATGATTTCTGGAAGCAAACACTGTACGCTTTGAAAATGATACGATAGCGCGGCCTAAACCAGGGTGTTGGTGGATTGTCGGCAGCAGTTTATATCTGATTTTGCAATCCTTGCTCAGTATTAACTTCGAGAAACTGAGATTAAGGTCGGGCGATCGCGATGGCCAGGCCTATGAGCTAGCTCGACTTGTCCATCTTCCGGGAACTACCTTATCTAGATGACACCGGATATAACTATGAAACTAAAAATCTTTTACTACAACTTTTTTCACCTATAATCCATTATTTGTCTCGAGGAATAAATCCCCAAGTTTATGCGTATAGGTTGAGAATCAGCCTGTATATATTTTGAGCTTCTTCTCGAAAATCGAGCTTTTCATTTGTATTTTTACTCAAACTTTTTAGTATTGCCGTTATATTACTATAACTATCTTTTAACACCATCATAATGGCAAGACCACATAGTTTGGCTTAAACTTTTTATTGTGTACATTTATTTATATCTGTAGGAAAAAGCAAAAAAGAATAGATACATATGTGTATACATACATATGTATATTTGTTAAACTATTCCAAAATAATAAATGATCTGAGTTGAAGTCTTAACTGCTTCATTAGCAACTAGATTTAGGGAGTGCGCAGCATATGGCACATAATCAACATATTTATTGTTTTCGTTGACATGTAACCCATTATATTGACCGAACATATTTGCAGTATTGTCAAATGCAATTATATTAGTCTCTGCAATTAACCAGAGGTAGTCCATGTTCTTGTAGAAATGTTTGTAGAGAATTAAACAAATATAATTCAGTGTGACTACTAATTTTCATAATAGAAACACACCTTTTGTATACTTTTCCCTCAAAGTAATATCGCACTACAATGGCTAGTTGATCATTGTGGGACAAATCTAACGTCGAGTCCATCACAATAGAGTAGTATTTGTATTGTATTGTTTTTGGTTTCGTTGCTATGGTAACCAACATTGTTATCTTAAATGGAACGCATATGTGTTTTTTGAATATTTTGATAGAGAATATTTCCTTCTATCTGATGCACATATCATATCATAAGGTTGTATAAGAAAAAATCGAAAGTCTCCAGTATATCAGTAAATTACAAACGGCCCAGTCCATAAAGCCCATACCTTAATCCGGGGCTGGATATATTCGAAGTTCCATGCCCCCACCAACACATCCAAGAATAGTAACTGTTTAGTAGTTTTAGTTTCCATGGAAAATTTTATCATGGGGTGCTGTGAGTTTAGATGGTCTAGAAATTCCTGGAGTTTACATGGACTCTTCTTTAATACTTCCTCTTCAAACATCTCCATGTAAAAATTGGTGGTCACAAGTGACAGAGATGATCCCATGGTTGCCTCTTCGCATTGCTCGTAGAATTCTCCTTTCCAGCTAAAATATGTCGATGATAGGCAGTACTCCAGTACTCCTGGAACATCCTTCGACAAACCCTCCGGGATGAGTTTCTGGCGATGACCAACCACGGAGTCTTTGACTGATATTCTGGTGAATAAAGGTTCCACTTTGAAACTTAGCAAGATATCATGGGGGTCTAACTTCATACTCCTGATTGATTCTACAATATGTGTGGAATCTCTGACATATGATTCTGTTTTTCCTGTAAAAGGAGACAGAATATTTTACAAGGTGTTTTGCTAGTTGACAGGTGGGAGAATTTATGGCACTGAGAATCGGGCGTAGTGAGTCATCTGGTTTATGAATTTTGGGTAAAAGTAAGTTATTATGATTTGGAGCAAAAAAAATCTGTACATATAGGAAGAAAAGTTTATGATCAACAACTTCATTTATAATAAGAAGAAGCTGACGAGATAATATTCAACCCCAAAATTTAAAAACTAACCTTACCCAATATTCTTTAAAGGGATGATTGACATTTGTAAACAGAATTAACCTTACCTAACATTCCTTTATGGTATAATTGCCATTTCAAAAGAAAACCAACCTTACTCAACATTCCTTCTCGGTATAATTGACATTTCGAAAGAAAACTAACCTTACTTAACATTTCTTGGTTGTCTTGATTCCAGCGCATCGAAAATCCATCAAATGGGAACTGTTACACTTTCTTTCTATATTTACTGTTATATATGATGAAGAATACGTTGCACTTCAAACGAAGTTGTACAGATTTTTTGTCCAAGTTTAAACTTGCAAATATACCAGAAAAATATGAGGAATTGAAATGGGAGGGGAGAGAGATTGAGGAGGTGAGAGAATTCACATATACGGGAAGGAGGATATTCGTATGTGAGGGAGATGGCTAAAACAGCAAATAAGGTGATGGGGCAGGTCTGGGTGAGAGACTGTTTGGAAGAGACATCAGAAAGAAAAAGATTATGTTTGATGGGTTGGTGAGGAGTGCAATGATGTACGGGGCGGAAGTTTGGGGATGGACGAGGCAGGTAAAAAGAGGAGCCCTAGCCTGGTACACCGATGCTTCAAAGACAGTAAGATCTGGAGTAGGCATGGGCATCAGTGGACCAAATAGCGACATCAAATTGCCCCTCAGCTCGGACTTAACAATTTTCCAAAGCAGAAGTTCTTGCTATAAACTTCTGCACCGCTTTGAACCTACAGAAGGGGGGCATCCATAAACATTTTCACAGACAGTCGGGCCGCCTTAAAGGCAATTCAGGCCTACACGTGTGGCTCCGCACTGTTCAGAGAGTGTACCAACAACCTGAGAGAACTCGCTAGGGGCAATGATGTTACCCTATGGTGGGTTCCAGGTCACAGCAACATTGAGGGCAATGAGAAGGCCGACAAGCTGGCCAAAGAGGCAGCAAACACGCCCTTCATTGGACCCCAACCTGGTTGTGGACTACAAAAAAGCCACCTAAAACAAATAATCAACAACTGGGAGGCTTCAAAGATAGCCTTACGCTGGAAAGAACTTCCAGGTCACAGACAAGCGAAGAGTATGATAACTCCGTCGCAAAACAAAACCAAAGAGGTTTTATGCCTCAGCAAAGGGGATATAAGGCCATTTTATTCCTCAGGTTACCTGACCGGCCATGCGCCCCTAAAATACCACCTCTTCCACATTGGACAAGCTGGGGATCAAACTTGTCGACTATGCAACGACGAGTCAGAAACTGCTGAACATATACTGTGCAATTGCATCGCCAGAGGCCGTCTAAGACACAACGTCTTCGGTAAAACTCCCCTGTTACCTACCGACATAAAGGTGCAAGACCTCAGGACAATACTAAGGTTCATTAAGGACCTACATTTGCCCTAAACCTTTGAAGAGCTAAAGTTACAATAGATCTTATAGGTCGCGGTAACGAGAGGGGCCGCTCTCCTCAGCCCGGCAGCAATAATAATAATAACAAATAATAAGGCAGGATATTCTGGAGGACGAATCGGTACTGGAGGTGGGTTCTCGGCCTGGCGAGGGAAACACTGTGGTACATTATGAGGGGGAACTGAAGGTGGATGAAATGAGGGTGGAGGCGGGCAGAAGAGCAGTTAAATATGTAGAAATAATAGATAGAAGATGAGAAAAGATCCTGAGAGAGTGTTGGAAAGAAGTTAGGGAGGGGAAGATTAGATACGGTAAAGGAGAGAGGAGGGAAAATTACAAAAGGACGGGTTATTCGGAGGCAGAGATAAATGATAGAAAAAGGGATAGAGACGTCCAGAGACAGGACAGAAGGACGCAGATAAGAGAGGGAAGATACAATGAAAGATAAGGTTTCCAAAATATTTGATGAAGGAAGGGAGTGAGGAAAGGAAGAGGCTGGTGGCCAGATTCCTTTGTGGCAGTGCGAAGGTGATGGGGACGATGGTAGGGAGGAAGGGGGGTGATAGGGAAAGTTGAATTTGGTTTGTCATATATTGTAATGTAATCAGTGATGGGCGCTGGGTAAATACCCGGCGGGTAGGTATTTATAAAATGGGTATTTATCTGGGTATTTACCCCGGCCTAGGGTAAATACCCAAACAGTACATACAAAAGTGATACAAGTAAAAATATAACAGATTGGGACAAAAATGTAGAGGAACATGATGAAATGGGCGTTGAAGACGAAGAATTGTCAACGATCGAAGACGTATTATAATCAGGTAACNCGAAGAGTATGATAACTCCGTCGCAAAACAAAACCAAAGAGGTTTTATGCCTCAGCAAAGGGGATCTAAGAACGCTCTCAGGCTACCTGACCGGCCATGCGCCCCTAAAATACCACCTCTTCCACATTGGACAAGCTGAGGATCAAATTTGTCGACTATGCAATTCATCAAATTCATCAAATTCTCCACTGGAGTAGCGTAAACTAATGACTTCAGAGATAACCAGAAAAAATAATCCAGAGGGTTTAAGTCTGGGAATCAATTTCTGTATGTCGCTGTTAAAAAATTACGAGCAACCAAAGTGAAATGTGGAGTGCACCATTGTGCATAAACCACATTGCAATTCTTGTCGCGTATGGTACATCCTCCAGGAACTCAGGCAGCGTTTCTGCCAAAAAGTTGCGATACACCACGCCAGTAAGTCTTCCTGGAAGAAATACCGGTCTAATTAGATAATCATCCACAATTCCAACCCAAACATTCAAGGAGAATTGATGTTGAAAATGATATTCACATACCTCATACGGATTTTCATCTGCCCACATATGATTATTATGAAAATTCCTTATTGCATTTCTTGAGAAACTGGCTTCATCGGTAAAAAGAATCTGTATCAGGAATAAAGGGATGCGAACTAATGTTTGCAATATACATTGACATAATGCAATACGTGGAGGAAAATCAGCAGGTAGTAGTGCTTGAACGCATTGAATATGGTATGGATACAACAAATTGTCCTTAAGAATTTTCCAAACTGTCCAATGACTTACATTCACGATCGTGTCCAGCACATTCTGTTCCAATTGTACCGTTCTTGCAGTCATTGATCTTCCTGGCCCTTCACTTCGTTTTAATGAGCTTGTTTCACGAAGACGTCGATGAATGTTTTCGAAGATTTGAATCGTTGAATGTACAATCGTCTAGCTTCTGATGAATTGCCATCCGCAAGTACATGAAATGCATGTCAGTCATCTCGGCGTTCGTATAAATCATAATAGAGTACTACACTAACTGTTAAAGACACCTCAAACAGCCAAACGTCACTCAATCTAAACAAATGCGATTGATGAGACGTATTTAGGTACTTGATAAACTCATTGACGTACGCCATACTTTTATTTACACTAATTTCAACAAATATCGAATATGGTTGTCGCAAATTTTGTTTGCCCTTTATCTTCGAAACAAAGGGGTTTTTCAAAAATCATCATAGGACACAACATTCTTAGAATAGGCCAAGGAATAACCCCTTGAATTTTTGCCGCATGATTATCTAACACCCTGTATATACCAGAAGAATAGTGTCTACAGAGAAACAGAAAGTGACAATAATAATTTTTTTTCTGCATTTGTTGCTATTGATGATGGGGAATACGACGCACTTCAATCTAAGTTGAGCAGACAATTCTGCTCAATCCGAATTGGACTACATTTACAAGAAAACCACATCTCCGGAAAAACAAACAGTTTGAAGGATAATTATTATTCTCAGGAAGGATTGTGAGCAATAAAACCGCAATTAATTGATTCATCAATATTTTGTATCTAGTTTCGACACTTCGTCAAGGTGAGTTCGTACTAAGAAATACAAAGTAATTATTCTTAAAGTAAATAAAACTACAGTTTACTTACAATTGCACTAAATTAGCGAATAATTTTGGCATTGTCAAAAAAAAACCAGGTGTAGAATTTTTGTTAAGTGGCATTTACTTACCACGTGGGTTAACTCTGAGTGAGTGAGAGTAACGGTTAACAGTTGACAAGTAACAGCGCCACTACAAGTGAAGCTTATAGCGCGCGAAATGAATAACATTTGAATTTAAAAATTATTAAAAAAGTTACAGATTAAAATATTAAACAGTGAACAAACATTTATTATGTCTACGGTCTGGTTTGTTTTTATATAATTCGAAAATTAATGAATAGATATTACTTTAGTGAGTCAATGTCAGTTTTAAAATTCACAGTATCGTGCTCAATAGTAATGTGAAACATTTTTAAGAAGATTCTATTGTATAAGTTGTTTCCAAAATACAGTATTTTAACTTCATCGAAATTAAATTTATGATCAGTGTCCAATGTATGTTTGGNGTCCGCGTAGCGCAAATTACTTAGGTATTGCCATCAATTTTTATACCTTTTTGAGTCCAATCCAGTTATTTAAATGCACTCTCCAGGACTGTGATAAACAATTTGGGTTCAACATTATATCGCCTTGTCTTACCCCACGCTCATTGTAGCATTCTTGTAAATGTTATAAATAAGTTTGGTGTATCGATAATGGACTCTGTATTCTTGAAGTACTTGCAAAACTGCCATCAACTCAATTTAAATCAAATTTTATAAATACCTCTAAATACCCATCTTGGGTAAATACCCCAGGGTATATATCCAGGGAAATTTCCCTTGAAAATAAATACCCGGGTATTTAACAACACTGATTGTAATAGAAAACTTGTAAACTTTTAGTTGACAAGAAAAATTCTTATATACAGGGTGTTAGGTAAACATGCGGCAAAAATTCAAGCAAATTCTAAGAATATTTTGTTCTACGATAATTATTGAAAAATCTCTTTGTTTCGAAGATACAGGGCGAACAAAATTTGCGACAGTGACAACATTTTATTATCAAAATGTACATGTAAAGTTGCTCAATCTACAATAAATGTTACATGACTTCCTCCAGCCTGAATACAAGCATTCAATCTTTTCGTCATTGACTGCCGAACTCTTTCAAACACACCAGGGTCGTTTCTAATTGAGTTACACCCAGCAATTATCCGATTTCGCAAATCGTCCAAATTCTCCACTGGAGTAGCGTAATCTAATGACTTCAGAGATCCCCAGAAAAAATAGTCCAGGGGGTTTAAGTCTGGGGATCAATTTCCGTATGTTGCTGTTAAAAAATTAGGAGCAATCAAACTGAAATGTGGTGATGCACCATGGTGCATAAACTACATTGCAATTCTTGTCGCGTATGATACATCCTCCAGAAACTCAGGCAAAAAGTTGCGATACACCACGCCAGTAAGTCTTCCTGGTAGAAATACCAAATTCAAGGAGAATTGATGTTGAAAATGATATTCACATACCTCATGCATTTTCATCTGCCCACACATGATTATTATGAAAATTCCTTATTGTATTTCTTGAGAAACTGGCATCATCGGTAAAAAGAATCTGGAATCAGGAATTAATGTTTGCAATATCCATTGACGTAATGCAATACGTGGAGGAAAATTAGCAGGTGGTAGTGCTTGAACGCGTTGAATGTGGTATGGATACAACAAATTGTCCTTAAGAATTTTCCAAACTGTCCAATGACTTACATTCAAAGTATTTGCAATTCTTCGTGTAGATCTTCCACGATCGTTTCCTGCACATTCTGTTCAAATTGTACCGTTCTTGCAGTCATTGATCTACCTAGCCCTCCACTTCGTTTTAATGCGCTTGTTTCACGAAGACGTCGATGAATGTTTTCGAAGATTTGAATCGTTGAATGTACAATCGTCTAGCTTCTGATGAATTGTCATCCGCAAGTCCATACATGAAATACATGTCTGTCATCTCGGCGTTCGTATAAATCTTAATTGATCATAATAGAGTACTACACTAACTGTTAAAGACACCTCAAACAGCCAAACGTTCACTCAATCTAAACAAATGCGATCGATGAGACGTATTTAGGTACTTGATAAACTCATTGGCGTACGCCATACTTTTATTTACACTAATTTCAACAAATATCGAATATGGTTGTCGCAAATTTTGTTTGCCCTTTATCCTCGAAACAAAGGGGTTTTTCAAAAATCATCATAGGACACAACATTCTTAGAATAGGCCAAGGAATAACCCCTTGAATTTTTGCCGCATGATTATCTAACACCCTGTATATACCAGAAGAATAGTGTCTACAGAGAAACAGAAAGTGACAATAATAATTTTTTTTCTGCATTTGTTACGACGCACTTCAATCTAAGTTGAGCAGAAATTCTGCTCAATCTGAATTGGACTATATTTACAAGAAAACCACATCTCCGGAAAAACAAATAGTTTGAAGAATAATTATTATTCCCAGGAAGGATTGTGAGCAATAAAACTGCAATTAATTGATTCACCAATATTTTGCATCGATTTTCGACGCTTCCTCAGGGTGAGTTCGTACTAAGAAATACAAAGTAATTATTCTTAAAGTAAATAAAACTACAGTTTACTTACAATTGCACTAAATTAGCGAATAATTTTGGCATTGTCAAAAAAAAACCAGGTGTAGAATTTTTGTTAAGTGGCATTTACTTACCACGTGGGTTAACTCTGAGTGAGTGAGAGTAACGGTTAACAGTTGACAAGTAATAGCGCCACTACAAGTGAAGCTTATAGCGCGCGAAATGAATAACATTTGAATTTAAAAATTATTAAAAAAGTTATAGATTAAAATATTAAACAGTGAACAAACATTAATTATGTCTACGGTCTGGTTTGTTTTTATATAATTCGAAAATTAATGAATAGATATTACTTTAGTGAGTCAATGTCAGTTTTAAAATTCACAGTATCGTGCTCAATAGTAATGTGAAACATTTTTAAGAAGATTCTATTGTATAAGTTGTTTCCAAAATACAGAATTTTAACTTCATCGAAATTAAATTTATGATCAGTGTCCAATGTGTGTTTAGCTAAAGCACACCCACCCTTTTGGTTCCTTATGTCACTTTTGTGTTGTGATATACGTTTCTTGAGCCATTGTTTGGTTTGGCCCACATAACATTTGGAACACACACCACATGGTATACGGTAAATTACACCGGATTGATATTCAGTTGAAATTTTATCCTTCAAGGATGAAAAGATTGAGTGAAGTTTGTATGTTCAAGTAATTTTACCGGCGAGACAATAGCAACAAACCGCCCAGCAACAAACTTTTTCCTTTATATTTCCACCTACCTCTAAGGCCCATATCTTCGTTATATAGAAAGATAGCGAAAACTAAGCACACGGTTGGAAAGCTTGGTCTTTTCTCTATCTTAAACCGAGTTTTCGTCCGCCGATATGTTGATAATAAGAGCAAGAAAAAATAAGAAACGTCGCGCTGCATTCAAATTACCAAACTTCACGGCCTTGTGCAGCCGTTATCAGAAGAAAATTCAACAAATGGTTAACATATTCGAAAAGAGCTAACCTTGGCCTGTCTTATTTCGAGTTTTCATTTATAGACGCCGTCAATATCTGCTGACGAAAAGAAACGCACCTGAAAGATAACCTACAGGTAGCAGAACGCAATCACTTCTTACCCTATCTTTCTTATTTGATGAAGGAAAAATTGGAACAAAGTTTTACCCGAGAGAGAATCCTAACTTCATTTCATGTTGACAGATAATTTTTCATTCACTCTTAATTTATTTAAAACCGTTTAAAAACATATAAGTACGAAGGCTTTCACGGCCGGTGTTAATAAAACTAACACTAGTTGGGTAACAGTGATAGTGCTATCACTACAACTAACACTAGACCTAGAACTAGAAACTTTCGGGTTGAGCCGTGCGTTTTTTGAACAAATGTTTGACGTTTCGGGTGCCATGTCGCAACCTTCTTCAGAAAACTAGTTGGAACCCGAAAGTTTCTAGTTCTAGGTCTAGTGTTAGTTCTAGTGATAGTGCTAGTGTTAGTTCTAGTTTTAGTTTTACGTTTAGAAACATGTTAAACTGTTCAAAACGGAAAGATTATTTCATGTTACACCTATATTATCAGAATCTGAAATTGTGTTTTGATGGTTTTGAATCTGGTAACGTTACCAACCTTTGCATTTTAAGTTATTTAGTTTATCAATTTAAAAAACGCGTATGCAAATGCGTAAGCGAAGTGCGTCGCACACCCTTGGAAAGAGCAGAAAATTTCCCATAAGATGAATATAGTTCTAGAGTTTTCTCCCCTTCATATAAGAGAGTTATTGACCCAAGCGTGGCTTACCCGCGGCAAAAATTCGAGGTTTAGGTAGTTCATAGTCAGAAAAAAGGATTGTGTAAACGTGTGATCACGGTGTTTCACACATCGTTGGAAAGAGCAGGAAATTTCCCATAAGCTGAATATAGTTGTAGAGTTTTCTCCCTGTCAAATAGGAAAGTTATTAGTGCAAGAAATATTTGCGTGTTTTCATCGGTAGGGGCTTTTTCAGGTGCGTTTTTCTTACAGACGCTGATAGATATTGACGGACGAAAACTCGGAATAAGATAGTCCAAGGTCAGCTCTTTCCGAATATGTAAACCATTTATTGAATTTCCGTCTGGTAACGGCTGCACAAGGCCGTGAAATTTGGTAATTTTGAGGTAAATTGAATGCAGCGCGACGTTTCTTATTTTTTCTTGCTCTTATTATCAACATATCGGCGGACGAGTTTCGTTTAAGATAGTCGGTTTCTTTCTAGATAACGAAGATATGGGCCCTAGAAGTAGGTGGAAATATAAAGGAAAAAATTTGTTGCTGGGCGATTTGTTGCTATCGTCTCGCCGGTATTAATTTTAAACTTTTCAAGTCTTTGAATACTTTGGTTAACTTTCCAGTTAATTCAGGAACATAGGTAATTTTCTTGTATTGGATAGAAGATTCTTCTGGGGTTTGTGCAATTTGGTCTTGACTGATGTTAGGTTGAACATTAAAAATGAGTTTGTTAAGAAGTTTCCCTGGATATTGATTATTCAGAAAAAAATTTTTTTTTTTAAGTTTTACTAGATATTCATTGATAAATATTGGATCTGAGATATTTGTTATACGATGTTTGAATTCGATACAATTGAATATAATTGTATTGTCCTGAGTCCTAATTACCCTCGTGTCTAGGAAAGGCACTGAACCATTAGATTCCTTCTCTAGGGTGAACTGTCTGTGTGGATTAAAGGAATTGAAAGAAATTAAGACCTTTTCGACAAACTTTTCTGGTATAGATAGTATGATGTCATCTACATACTTTTTGATAAAGGGAGGTTCAAAATCCAACGAAGGGATGACCTTATTTAGAGTGTAATCCATCACAACCAAGGCTAGAATGGGTGAAATTGGGGAGCCCATAGGGGTCCCAAAAGTTTGTTGGTAGGTAGTGCCATTAAAGGTGAATACCGTAGTTTCGTATATAGTTTTTAAGGTTCTTAAGAACAATTCTTGGCTGACATTGACAAAACAAACAGTGGCAGAAATAATTTTCGTTTTCTACTTGTATCTAAAAATGATGAGGAATACGTTGCAAAACTAATTTTCAAAGGCAATAGGAGATGGCAAGAAATATTTTTTAAGTCTAAGTATTTGTAAGTCAAACTAAATTGATCAGCAAGCAATGTGGCTGTTTTTTGCACTATACCTTTTCAAGCACAAATTGGCACTAATCAGAATCAAAATGACATTAGTCAAAATCATATTGGCAATGTCAATTTCAAATTGGCATTAGTCAAAATCAAATTGACAATAATCAAAATTAAAATGGCATTAGTCAATATCAAATTGGCAATAAACAATATCATATTGGCATTAATCAACAAATTTAGCACTAATCAAAAGCAAATCGGCATTAAACAAAATCAAAATGACATTAGTCCATATCATATTGGCACTTATGAATTTTAAATTGACATGGAAATAAAATTATATATCAGCATTAAATAAAATGAAATGGGCAAAAACATTTTATTGACTTACAAACACAGTAGATAACAATTATATTACTTAAGAAAGTAGGTAACGTTATGTTTTAAATAACACTCTTAAAAATTTATATCTTGCATATTCAATGCAGAAGGGATAAATCGTTGGATGTGGGCAATAAACATTGCGCAATTGGCAACAGTAATCTTGTCCATATTATTATGAACGGTGTTCTCTAATTTCTGCATTCGATATTCTGTTTGAGTCAGATGATCCCGGTCAGCACCAGCCAAGATGTTATTTAGCTGTACAGCCATATCTGCTTTTACTCCTGCTTTTAATGCAGACCACGCTTGTTCAATAGGATTAAACATAGGGCTGTACGGACTTAGTCGTAAAAGTGTGTGGTGTTCAAATTCGTTTTCTGCAAAAACCTCTTCAATAGTAGAGTGGCATGGAGCATTATCAATAACTAATGCAACTCCAGTTTGGTAAAGGCCTTGCGCTCTTCTTAGGCATTGCCTCACAAATTCATTTGCTTCCGGCTTCTTGAAAGAGCCCCGACGTAGTTCGGAATGAATTAGCCCCATGTTTCCAATGCATCCTATTAGGTGAATATTCGACCCTCTGCAACCTGCAGACACTGTTGTGCAGCGAGTCCCTTTTTTTGAACGACCCTGAGTCCGCGATATGAACAAATTAAAGTTTGTCTCGTCCGTGTATATGATAGGTATATTTTGTGCTTGAAGATCCAATAAATTTTCTACATAAGTACTGCTGCTTGTTTTCGTTTGAATATTATTCGCGTTCTCTGGTTCTCTACGAGCAGTCTTCAAAGTAAACATCAATCCATTGAGATACTGTCGAACGCATTCGTTGGAGACATTGAGTGCAAAATCTTCACGGATTTTTTCACTTAGTCCTTTAAGAGTAATTTTAGGATTTTCTTCGACTGAACGTTCCATGAATTGACGGTGCTCATCAGTTATTTTAGCTCTACGTTTACCTCCTCG